>JAWMRA010000028.1:320328-403553 GCA_035584735.1 Pseudotriccus pelzelni | reverse complement strand
GGGGCTCAGCCTGGAGAAAAGGAGGCTCAGGGGGGACCTTCTGGCTCTGTAACTCCCTGACAGGAGGGGGGAGCCGGGGGAGGTCGGGCTCTGCTGCCAGGGAACAGGGACAGGAGGAGAGGGAACGGCCTCAGGCTGTGCCAGGGGAAGTTTGGATTGGATATTGGGGAAATTTCTTCACTGGAAGGGTGGTGGCATTGGAACAGACTGCCCAGGACAGGGGTGGAGTCCCTGTCCCTTCAGGGATTTAAAAGCAGGGAGGATGTGGCACTTGGGGACATGGGTTAGTGGTTGCCATGGCAGTGTTGGGGGAACAGTTGGACTCAGTGATCTTAGAAGGCTTTGTACAAAGAAATTCCTTTTGTTAACATTAATATTTGGTGGCTGGAGCACATTAGGGCATTTTAGTTGGTCTTTAAAGAAAGAAACTGATACAGAAAGAAGGTAATGATTTTTTTAATAGAGGATCTCTCTGGGGGATTGTGTTCATATCACAAACATTCACTTTATTACAGTTTATGGAATGGACTTTAAATGCCAGTATATACAAGACAACATTTCATTATTGGAGTTTGTGTTTATTCACTTGCCATTGTCAGTCTGTTCCCCTTTGTTTTCTCGTGCTGGTTTTTGTAAAAGCTATGATTTATGAATATGAGGTTTAGATCCCTCACAATATAGCGCAGAGAAGTGGTTCAATAAAAAGTTATTAAAGTAAAAAATCTATAGTTTTGTGTGCTCTGCCCACCTTGTAGAGGAACTCCCAACAAGAGATTCTTACACTAAGCAAGCACTGCGTGCTAAGACTGTAATATAAGCTGCCTGCTGAGAGGCCTCACTGTGCTGAATGGTGGACATTGCAGGCAGTTCCAGTCCTGCCCACATAACTGCAGGATTACCCCCTCCCAGTTATGGAAGAAGCATAGACCAAAAAAGGTCGGGGGGGGGGGAATCTGCTATAAAATGTTTATTTTTAAAACCAAGGAATAAAGACTTCCAGCAGCCTGAAGCTGCACAGTACCAAATGGCACATAACTGTGTGTGTGCCACATTTTTAATATACCTTTAAAAGAAAGCTCTGGGTCCTGCTGATTGCAGGATGAACAAAGCTGACTTTGGGCAGTTTCCAGAGCCCACTCAGAATCTGAATTTCTGCAAAAAAGGAACACTTTTCCAGCCTAAAATAGAGAGTGAAAGGGGGATTTAGACTACCTTCCCTCAGCCCACGCATGTTTTTCACCCAGCATTATTGACTTGCCACAGCTGCACAGCCACATAAAAGAGGGGATGACAAATGGGCCACTCGAGCCCACGGCTGGCAAGAAACGAGAGCTGCTTATAGCAGTGAAAGCTGAAGGAAGCACTCTCCAGGATGACAAACAATGTGTGAGGAAGACATGGGAGGCGGTAGAATCTGTTCAACTGCAGCACAGCAGCAGGAGTATAAGAGATGGGGTACCAAACTCTTTTGCTGCCTCTATTTTGTGTTCCCAAACCTCTGAAAAAATTATGCTCGCTACAAACAGCAAGCCCTCCGTCCAGTCTGAGGGAGGGAGAACTTGAGCAAGTGAGGATCACCTCAGTGAGTGAGAGGTGTTAAAAGCACTGGGGCTCACCCCAGCCAGCAGCCTGGCACTGTGTGCCCCCAGGACGTTGTGTGCCCCCGGGACGTTGCTGAGCACACAGCACACAGCGTCCTGCCGCGCTCCGGCTCTCCCACCGCAACAGAGCGGCTATTGAGGAAGCGATCACAGTCCCTCTGTTATCTCTGGCAGACAAAGAACAACAGCTATAACCCTATACATCCTCTTGGAGATCTAAACTTGAAGATTCCAACCTGCTCCAGGCTACCAAAACAATTGTGCCGCTTGTGGTGCTCTGCCACGTGCAGTCCTGAACACCCGTCTCCAGCCAGGTGAGACGCTGGAATCAAACACAGGTACGAGCACAAGGGCCCAGCACAGCCACTCAGCTGAACAGGCTGCTGTCCAGAGTCAGTGCTTGCACCTTGAACACCTCACACACTCTTCTGCTGGGTACCTCAGGACACAAGCATTTTGTTCACATGAATTCACTGGTGTTAGATACCTGGATACCCATTGGCTCAATTCCTTTCCTGCTGAAGTAGGAGAAGGAAGCAACTAATTTCTACTAAAAATATAGATAATAAGCCCAATAAAACACATTGACCAGCATAAAAAACAAAGGGAAAAGCAATTTGGAGTAGTGGTCCACGTTGCCGGGGTTCTGAATTGTGAAGTAACCAATAATCCTGTGCATTTTGTTTCTCAAGACACATTTGATTTTCTCATGGCTTTTCATAGTCAGGTCACTGCAGTTAACATTATCACTGGAAATCTCAATGCTTGTGAAGCTGATTTGCTGTTTATAGCTGGTGATGGAATTGCTGAGGATGTTAGTGATGTTGACTTCTTCCATTTCTTTAGTGAGCTCGTTTGCTGGCCCCTAGGGAACAAGAGTGAACAGTTAGTTTTAGGGTCTGTCTTTTCCTGCAGAGGAAGGAAACCATAAGAATAAATATAAAAGAGTAGTCATATGTGGTCATCCACTCAAACACACCTTTCAGCTGCTCCCTATTCTTAGGAGGGCCTGAGGTTCCAGAGATGCCTGTGTTTCCACCACTGTATTTCTAGAGGTATTTTTAGACCTTGAGCAAGTCTTACTCTGTCGCTGAGCAACCCAACATGCATCTCCTCCTGGACATCCATCTCTTCATGTCTGTGCAGTAACTTAGTGGCTGGAGAACTCAGTATTGAAGTGGGAAATCTCTTTTCCCTCTGACAGGATTTGGGTCCTTGATGACTACTGGACTATAGTCATAGCTGACTATTTAATTTCTCACACTAAAGCAGAGCATTTGAACAATTCACTCTCTCAATCCCCATAGAATGTGGTTGGGACTGACGTTTGGTAGTGTCTTCTGCGAAGGGAGGAAGAAGAGTTCATCTTTCCTTTGTAAAAAAAGAGCAAAATACCTTCCTAATCAGAGTTATTCCGTAGGAGAGCAAAGAGGTGTGTTATACTGGGTCTTCTCTGGCTGCATTTTGAAAGGAGCAGAGGTGCCTCACGCTCACATGAGCTCAGTTCAGGGCCACAGAGCCAATTCCAGTGGCAGGCCAAAGTGCCTTCCTGAATGTGGTCTGATGAACCCAACATGACTGTCAGCTGAGGCTGCTGCTCACAGGTCTGTCAGAGACACAGTGCTCGAGAGCTACTCGTGTGCTTGCTGCACACAAAAATAAAGATGTAGTGCCATTTAGGAGAAGCTAGTGTTAATGTATCTGTAACAGGAAGAGCATTTGTCTTATTCAGTTAATGGAGAACTAATTGCTGTCAGTCCAAGATCTCTGGGCTTATCAGGCCTTACCTCTGGAGGTCCTTTAGCTGCACACTTCTGTGATGAGCTGTAGTGAGCCACTGCATATTCCACAAGGGCACCAAAGATGAAGCTGAAGCAGATGCCAAGATAAACATCGATGGCCTTAATGAAACAGTTGGTTTTTGAAAGTGAACTTCGTGAGCCGATCATCAGCGTTGTCATGGAAAGCACTGTTGTAACTCCTTGGAAAGCAGAAAAAGAGATACCTCCTCTTGTGGACTCTTTGGAAAAGTCCTTGCCCTACCCTTCTGCACATATTGCTCACATCACTTCTTACCAAATCCAAATCATCCATCACAGCAACTGAAATGCTTTTGTAGCACCAGCTATAAGCTTCACACAGGCTCTCCTTGCTGGTGACAACTTGGCTCCAATAAGCACTTGGCTCTCTCCTTTTTCTGGCCTTCAGTAAAAAATTCTCCCATCCTGCTCCCTCCAAAGCACACCACAAAGAATGTGTGCTCTGTCCTCTACTCTCTGTTGTGAATCTCCTGGGGGCCTTGGCAGGTGGGCATGTGTACTTGATGTTCTAACCCAACTCTGCCCCAAGCAACAGCAGAAGGTCAGTAGACCATTTATCCCTGAGCAGGGCTCAAGAAAAGGACCATCTACCCAACCTTCAGAGGCTGCCTGATTTAGTCATATCCCTTCCCCAGGCAGTAACTCACCAATGCAGGTTCTTGCAGGCACTGAGTCCAGTGTGATCCAAAAAGAAACCCAGGACAACATGACAAGCAGAGTGGAGGGCACATAGGTCTCCAAAATGAAGTAAAGTACATTTCTTCTTAGCTCAAACTGTAGTATCAGGCGTGGGTAACTGCCTGATCATGAAAGGAAGAAACTCAGTGAGCACGAGATTCCCAAGGACACCTGAAGTGAAACTGGAACAGCCCTTCAGCTGAGGGCCCTCAGCAGAGCCACACCACGATCGTGGGAGAGGCCCTGCTTGCACCTGAGAGGGCTTGCTTAGCCAACACATCCCCCACGAGAGGACACACAGCACTGACAGGGCAGGGACATCCAACAATGCAGGCTCTGCAAAGGGGCTCCCGTGGAAACAGTTTACACCAGTGCCTTAACGGGGAGCAGAGCAGGGCTGGTGCTGTCACTGCTCTCTCTCAGCACAGTGCACTTTTCCCAACACCTGCTCTGAAGGGGCATTGCCAAGTTCAGCCTTATCTGATGCCTGAGAAACAGACAAAAGATATGTCTCTCGATTTCAGCAGGCTCTGGCTCACATCCCAAAGCATCCCAGTACCTTACCATCACAAGGAATTAGATGCCCTGTTTTCATTAGTAACCTGTGATCTTTGATAATTTTATCTTTTTTTCTGCTCAAAAAGATTCAGTCCATTTTTTAAAATCAATTTTTCATAAATACTGACATAAGGGCTCTGGGGCTGGATCAGTAGTGTTTTCAGGATATAGTTCTGCTGTTTAAACAATAGCTCCCTTTGAAATGTAGAAACAAAGTCCATGTTGTTCGTGGGCCGTGTACACAACAAAAGAACAAAATGTTATTTTTAAGACCTGGTAATTCTAAGGAAGTTTTGCCCCCTTTTCACAATGTCTGTGATTGGAGAGAAGAGTATTTACACTGATAATGAAAAAGACATTGAATTCTGATGTACAAAGCGATGTTATTCCATCATGATAGAATTGTAGTTTACAAACTAAAGTATATTCTAACAATTAATTTTACTCCTGTAAACATTGCTCTCCCCAGTATTTATACAAAGAAGCGAAAGAGTTTCTTCAGGTATGTGTGGAGATGTGATGGGAAATACCCAAGAGCTTTCCTTGCCTTTTTCTTCCCCAGCTTTACCTGTCTCCTGCTGGGAGGTGGAGACCAGGGTGTGGTAACGCTGCACCGTGTACTGAGAGAGCCGCAGCTTCTCCATGCCATGGACAGAGTCGTTTCCTCTCAGCCACGTGAAGGTCACATCGTTTTCATCATAGCCCCCTAAGGAGAACACAGAGACCTGTCTGACCATGGTTTAGCCTGTAAAAGCCTGGCTGCTGCCCTGCTCTGTGTCCTGAGAGGGAACAGAACGTGATCCAGGCATTGTGGGCTGGACAAAGGCCCTCTGAGCTGTGTCAGACCACGGGTGGACCTTGGCTGGGCTCTCATTGCTGCACTTCGTCTGCTGGTCCAGATTTCAACAGGAACACGTGCCTCTGGGAGTGACACACAACATGCAAGCCTGCAATCCTTTATATGGGGTATTTCTGATTTAAGGATAATCTATTGCTGTCTTGCACAGCTTGATTACTTGCCGGAGGATTAAACCCTGCAGCAATTAACCCTCAAACGTAGTCTCCTCAGTCTGAAAGGAGAGCAGGAAATACACAGTGGTTAAAAACAGAGAATTCAGATCCCACTGAGCCCCTTAACAAAGAACAGAAGCACATTTCACTGAATCATCTATTTTCAAGTGCCTAAAAATGGGAGAAAAAGGATTTTGAGTCAGTCAGAAGCTTAGAGCTGACACTGCTACGTGGTTATGAACAAGGTTCCTCTGAGTGGATATACATTGTCCAGAACACTTACTCATAACGACAACTTTTTCTACAAATCATTCCTCCTATCCCCAAAGGCATTAAGTTACAGATGACTTTTAGGTAACACCAAATGCCTGCCTCCAAAGCAGTGGGACTCCATATATGCCACCTGAGCAAGTACTTCCAGGAATGTAAGTGATGGCATAACCTCAGGTTGGACCGAGGGATACCTCAGTGTGAGAGATAAAGCTTGTACTGACTCACCAGCCTGCCATTCTCTTTAAAAATGTCACTTAATTTAGGAAACAAGCCCATCAGTCTCACTGATGTCATTATTTTATTAAGAGCCCTTCTTTGAGACCGTCTGTAAGGACGTTGTGATTCTGGTAATAACCCACTCGTCCTGCTAGAACAAATCAGATGCAGTTGCAGCTCTGTTTTCATCTAATCGTGTTTTCTTATTAGACACAAATTACCAGAGCTTGAGCGTGATAAACTCCTAAATTAGGTGTCCAGAGTATGAATCCCTGAGTGGAATCCTAAGCATGTGACTTTTCTAAGTTTCTAAGTGGTTTTATAAATCGTGGTTACTCAGGAAAATTTTATAATAAATGATAGATTGTTGTTAATTCATCTGGCGTGTATTTAAATAGCATTATTTCTGGGCACTTATCCTAATGAAATCTCCAGTGGGCAATGTGTATGTAATTTCATTGGAATTATACAGCAACTGAACATGATGTAGGACCCAATCACTTTTAAACCAGACCCAAACAAGCTCCGCTTTAGCAGAAGAGGCCAATCATTATTATTTCAAGAGCTGTGCTTTGTAATAAAGTTAACCGTGGTGAACTAATACGATTTTAATGTGAAAATAATATGTGCTTCCCTAGGTGCTTCATGCTGCAACCCCAGAAGTTAAAAAGCTGGTCTTTTCAGTGCTGAGATGTTTGGGTTTGTGCCATGGAGCAGGAGATGAAGCCTGCTCGTCGTGGAGCTTCCCAGCACACAGCAGCACTGAGCTGGCTGAGCTCCGAGGTAACAACCCTGGAGTGAGCCCTTCTCAGCCAGCACTGCCACAGATGAGCTTTTAATCTCATTGAGGGAAGAACTCACTGACAATTCCTTTTCTTGGGGCTCCCCAGTCAGAGACTCTCCTGTTGACGAGGGTACTAGATACCTAGAAATGTGAGAAGTTGTTCCTTGCTGTACCCCATCCCATGCACTTATCCCACAAGTTAGTTTTGAAGAAGCTGTGTGTTCAAAAGGAATCGACTTTGGAAAACCAGCCAGTATTACTTCAACTTTTCTGTGCAAAATTGAAATATCTGCACTTCAACAAAAATATTCATTATTATCACTCTTTTTGCATAGTCTGCACAGTGACAGAAGTTCTCTGGACTGTGGATTTTAACACAAACATTTGAAAATTGATGATGCAAAAGTTGTTTACTTTTGGACATTAGTATCTGCAGGACCAAAAGTCTACTCCAGAAAACCACTGTGCTGAATCCAAATATTCAAGATAAGTAGTTATTTATGAATAAACAAATTTAGAGTTTTCTAGAATGTTATACTTACAGCTTTCTAGCTGCAGTCTGCATGTTTGTGTGTCCATAGGATATTTTGACAGGTCCATGTTACAGGCAACAGTAGTAGTGATTCTGTAGGAGGAGAAAGAACTCTGAAAGCTGCAATAAAAGCATGTAATGAAATAGCTGTTTCATGCAGCAAACTGGGTCACAAAGACTCTGCCTATGACATGAATGAACTTAGAACCCTCCTTAAGAGCATGTGCTCTCTGCAGCCACCCTGATGAAAACGGAACCCAAGCAGGAATTTTGCTTTGCTCTGGTGGGAGATTTGATGTAGATTCACATTTTTTTCCAGTCCTACAGCTTGCACATCTGAAGAAGTCACCACTTGTGATGTAAGGCACATTAACTAATGGCACACCTACTCTGGCTTGCTCTGATGGGGAGGTAAATGAGTTTTACTTTGCAGTTGAGCTAACTGGGATCCAGTTACTGTGAGCTAAAGAAACAGAGCGCTGTAAGAACTGCTAACACAACTGCAGAGCACGTTCCTGCAATACACAGACATATACAGTTTCTGGTAAAAAGCAGAAGTCATTGCTACATGGCACTGGATAAACAAAGAGTTTTCCACTATCAATTAAACTTTTACTATTATGATGTCCTCCTTCCATTCCTCTCCTGCCTCCACCTAACTAGACTTTTCTCGGGTGACACTGAAACTTGTGAGCTTTCTGAGTGGGCACAACGTGCAGGACACGGCACATACCACGACGAAAAATCCTGATCCTTGACCGGCACTGCCGGGAGGCCAGAAGAGTATGGTCACAGTAGGCTCATCCACCCTAAACTCCTGCCCCGTGACAGGCAGTGTCTGCTGCTGCCCAGTGGAATTCTGGAAACCTATTCTGACCCGTCAGCCCCAAAGCAAAGGCTGACCCACCTCAGGGCGTACAGGATGGTGCCGTTAGAGAACAGCCTGATGAGGCGGTTGCCCACAGTGACGTCGTGCAGGAAGGACCTCTTGGACTCCACGATGTAGGTGTCTGGCACCCAGAGCAGCTCCACCAGGCGAGCATCCAGCGTGAAGCTCTGGTTGCCGTGGAAGACCAGGCGGGGGTCTGTCCAGCGCTGCCGCAGGGATATGGTGGCTGTGTAATCCTGGGAAAGAGAGCAGAGCCTGTGAGGATGCAGGGCCAGACACAGCACAGCCACGGGCAGGCCACCTGCAACAAGAGACACAGCACAGGCTTGTTTAACCTCTCGCAGCCAAACTTCAGCGAAGCCTCAAGCTTTATTTTCAGCATAGTTGTATTTGTTCTGTAATATTTTTAGTGTACTGTTTTCTAAGGTGGGGTGTTTGAGGACTAAAGATTATACTTCTAGCCCTTTTTAAAAAAAAATGAGCAATTAGTGTGACTGGTACTTTTTGTGTTCGTTTTGCAGGTAAGAAAACAGATGGGAAACACACACTTGAGGCCACCCAGCAAGTCACTGACATTACAGGTGAGTCATTGCCTAGAGCTGGGAAATTCCACAGGCACTATAAATATGATCATGAAAGACACACTGGCACTGTAGGAAAAAAGGTAAGTGAATCCAACCTGTTACTTCACTGAAGTCTTAAAAAAGCCTCCAAAAAAGGAAAAAAATTAAACTGGTACCTTTTCTTTTAATAGGAGTTTTGAATCTAAGGAAAATGGGATTAACTTGTGTTCAGCTTGCCAAAATCGACCTGCAGTGACTGGAGCATTTTCACAGAGCCCCAGCAGAAAAGAATAAGTAGTACCCACTCAGCTCTGAAGCTGATGCTTTGCTGAGCCTTCTGGACCTACACAGGCACTGTTGGACCATTTTACTTCCATCCTTACAGTCCAAGTAAATGCAACCAGTGATGCCTTTTATTTTCAGAACATCTGTCGCAGATGGACCAGCACTTGTGTTAACAGCCTGAAATCACTGTTTCACCACAGAACCGGTGACTGGCTCTGGAAGATCAAGCAGTTCTGCTTCATTCCATCTCTCATTTTTAAAATGCTCTAAGAGCTTAAGGAATATCAGTGTTAGCTTTTGCAACTTCAAAAATTTCGCTCTTGGCCTGTGATGAAAAAAAAAGTCAAAGCGTTGTTATGGCTTTCAATACAGAGAGTTATAGTAGTGACAAAAGTGAAGAATTCTGGTTGATTTTCCAACGTTGAGCAAGACACAGAGTGAGCCTCTGCAATATTTTCCATATGGTCTAAGAAATCTAGATGGATCATCCAGAAAAACTCCAGAACATGGTCTATTTTACAAGGTACTTCAATTAAGTTAGAGGTTTGTAAATAATTGATTTGTTGGTTCTGCTCCTTGCCCAAAATTAATACCCTCAGCAAAGTTAAAATATTTTATTTAGTGAACTTGTTAATTTGTTGGAAGGAGGTAGAAAAATATAACTGGTGGCAGTAGTCTTGAAAATGCAGAAATTAAGTGTTGACATTTTTCCTGACTGACCTTCTGGCTGTTTGGGCTGAAATTATTTGCTGAATTTACCCAAGCTGCCTATAATTTTGTCCAACCTGAAACAGGAGCTTTCAGGGATCAGTGTTTGAAATCCAGCTGTTATCAGAAGTAGAATGAACCAGACTCACCAGTGGTGGGAAGATTTAAAAAATGTTTGTTTTTTTTTTTCTTTTCTTGGGTGGCCAGTCCTTTGAGTCTCAGACTGTGTCTCAGCTCAAAGCCTTACTTCTCCTCCTCGAGAAGAAACCCTGTCTGGGATTTTAGTCAGTGCCAGCACATCCAACAGAGCCTATCCCTGTCCCACACAAAGGGCTCCTACATGGAGGAAAGGTAAAGAAGATGAAATGCCACACAGTATTGATTTTTTCCATTTCCAAGGGGCCTGATTTCCATGAGGTGCTGAATTTTTGACCAGTAGGTCCTTTGGAGCCACTTCTATTTACTTGCAAGCCCACATTACTATGGCATCTACACAGTCTGCAGTCGTAAATGAGCCCTGTTTCCATCCCACCTCTGAAAGGCGTCAATAGCCCAGAACAGCAAAGTAGCTTCAATGTGACCATTTCTGCGGTCACAGAACACATGCCAAGCCTCTCAGGCAGATCCCACTCTTATCTCATAAAATAAAAATTCTTTCACTTACCATGTTACTCTCGGATACACTGGAGATACTCGCAATGTCCAGACTCATCGCAATTTGAACAGGTTTTCCTGAGGAGGGAAAGAAATGTCTCAGCAGAGAGAAGGGAAGTGTGAAGGGCAGAGTAAAGCCACTCAGGATGCTGTGCAGGGTGGGCACTGCCCCCGGCCTCACACGCTGTCCCTAAAACCACCGAGCCCCAAAGGCTCTGACCCAGTTTCAGAGCATTAGGCTTACAAATGACATGATCCAAAATACAGCTGTCACTGCTAGGGAGCTGGAGTTCTGTTCTGGTGCTGGTAGCAGAGGGCAAATACCCACCAAGCTGAGCAGTTTGGATCAGCAGCGTTTCGGTGGCATTTGTGGGTGGCTGGGCAGCCAGGGCCACTTTGTCCCTGGCTTCCCAGCCCGCACTTCTCACAGGGCATTTCTCACAGCTCTCCCCACGCCCGGGCAGCGATGGGAGGTGCAGAAATGCTCCGATTCCGAGCACAGGCACTGCCTACAACCCACAAGCGCATCAGCCTTTGCTGCTTGTTAGCTACTACCCGGCTGTTCTCTTCGCAAACCGAGTTTCAGCGCTCCAGTCCTGCATCTGGGAGGTGCTGGGATCCACCGCGAGAGGGCGGCTCGGCCCGGGAACGGCCGGGAATTCCCGGGAACAGCCGGGAAGCACCCGGGAAGGGCCGGAGCCAGCAGCGGCCCTGCAGAGGGCGATGCTGCAGCAGCGCAGAGACACGAACTGTCCCTCAGGTTGTGCCTGCTTTGTCCGATCCCGGGACGCATCGGGCGCTCCGAGCTGGGCTTTCCAAAACGTGCCTCTGCCTAAGCGGCAACACAGCGATGCCTTTCCTCGTGGGATTGCTAACACTCAGTTTCATCCTCTAAATGACACTCAGGAACGTCCAAGGGTCACAACTTCTAAATCGCGTTCCAGGTGGTTTGGGCTTTGTTTGTTTGTTTGTTTTAAGCTGTTCCAAAATACATTTCATTTGCAAAGGGTGTATCTTTTTTAAAGTAGGTGTCATTCATGTCCTTTGTCTATTCAGACCCTTGAAGCCCAGTCCAGTTACTGACCACGGGTTAGACCTGTGAGGAACTGGGGCTCTGGAGGAGGTGACCTCAGAGCCCTGACCATTTTTTTGAAACACCTGCCACAGATGCAGCTGATCTCCATTACATCTGTTCACTGGTGTGACAGGAGTTGGAGGAGCTTTACTAGTCAGGCATGAGGTCAGACATTCCAGGCATAAGACGGTAAATTCTGTATTGTCCCAGAAATTTATTACTGTGATCAGAAAAGGGAAGGTGCTCAGTAGCAGCAGGTCAGTCTACAAGGGGAAACATCCAAGGCCTTGTGAAAGCTGATGGGAAATTTTTCTGACAGGCAGAGTTTCATTAATGGGTTCTGGCAGAAAACCAAAATTAATAGAAATAAAAAATGGGCATAGCTGTTTTTTAAAATATGATTGATGTTTTTCATGGGCTGAGTGTCATTCTGAGAAACCTTTTACTCTGTGTGATTACAGCACTCACCTGGAAGGTGGGAGATCTGACACCAAAATTGGTCAATAGCCTCAGGTAAGTTCCTAAATGTCTGCCTGCTCCCGACTCCCCAGAGACTCCCCAGGGTTTAAAGCACATTTGTGTCTCAGTGGGAAGAAAAGTCAATATTCCTGGCAAGAAGAGTGCCTTTGTTCCTCTAGAGCTGCAATCTGCTAAATAGCTGTACATGAACAGCTGTAAAGCAGAAAATCAAAGGCTCAGGCTCTAAGCTTGTACAGTTAGAGCAGAATTTAGTTACTTGGTCAGGTCTTTCCTAGAGATGTCGAAGTTTATAAATTCCTTGCTCTCAGCCTCACAGATGGACATGTTCTCAAGCCCCACACATACATGCCCCAGCTATTCAAGACAACAGTGGATGCAGAGGAAGGAAGGGCAGCCCTGGCCACCACCTAATTTGAAAGAAACACAGCCTTTCAAACTGCAGCCTCCTAAAGCAAGCTTAAAGCATCCCCTGCACACAAGCCTCACGGGCTGTTCTTGAAATGCTGACGTGCGTGGAGCCAACGTACCACCAAAGTAGGGCCGGAGGTATTTGTTGTATCCCATGGTGAGGTTTCCAAATCCAGGAAGGGATGTTGTGTCGCTGCTGTGCCAGCTGGATCCGTGACCCAGGGAGCACCTCCTGCGGACACAAATATGACCTGTGAGGCGTGGGCTGGGCACATCTGGTGTGCAGCTGCAGCTGCATTTCCAGCTTTTTCTCAAACAAGCAAACAAACTGCATAAAATTGTTATTAAAACCAAGTAGATATTTGAAATTACAAACACTTGCTTGCATTGCTATCTTGGCTGAATAATTAGCACCTCGAAGAGGTGGGAAAATGGCAATTTACCTCAGCTTGCAGCTACAGGTTGTACACACAGTACCTTAAGGCCCTTCCTAAAATACCTCACAGCTATCAAGCAAAGTCTATAGATCACAGGTCTTAACAATAACCCCCAATTTCCCCTTCCCACTCCTTCTTGTACAGTTTAGATAAGGAACATGCATTTCTATTTTCCATCTGCTTAGGACAACCTGAGACAAATCTTACTGCCCAACAGCCCCTGATCCCTAATCTCTAGTCTCCTAAAGAAGCTTCATCCTCAGATGTGAGTGTCAAGACAGATATCCACAGCTACTGTCAGGAGTCACCCTGGGAGAGGAAAGGTGGAGCTCTGTGCCCTTCACAGACACCCACAGAGCTCCGTGGGCAGCACCACCCCAGCTGCTGCGTCCAACTTGCAGCGTCCCAGCTGACACTTTGTGGCTGCACAATGAAGCCAGGAGCTGGCATCGTCAGGCTGGCAGATCTGCACTGTCCCACAGGCAGAAAGAGGCATGGGGCTCTGGGCTGTAAAAGGTGACTGTTCTGGTGCACTGTCCCCAGGTGGTCACCTGAGGAAAGCGTGGCTGAGTGAAGCATTCAGAGTTTGTTCTTGCTTTGGGCAGGGCAGAAGGAGGCGGGAGGCAAAGCCTCTGCCACTCCCATTCCCAGGACCCCTGCTCTGGGCAGGAAGCAGCCATGGACTTACTCACAGCTCTTACCAATGTTTTTTCTTCTGTTCCCTTCCCCTCCCAGGTTCTAAGGCCATATAGGACCTCACAGCAGAACTGAACCAGTTTTTGCACATCATATACACAAAGAATTAAAGAAATTTGGGACTTGTAGGTCCAAGGATGGTAATAACAGAGTTGGGAGCCCTGCTGGGTGGGCTTTTATAGCAAAACCTACAAACTGTGCTCTGGTTCTGAACAGGAAATCAGGGGTTACACCAGTAATGGACATCTTGTTTTTTAGGGACCTGTGCAGGTTGCTCTCTTCTATGCCACATCCTTTACTGCATCCTTTGGATGGGCTGGATAACTGGAAGCACAGTTTCCTTTTGACCCACATTATTTATGTGACACATAATTCAAATGTTCCCTGTAAAACAAAACAAACCTTCCACTTACCTTTGGGTTGGGAGGAAAAGACACAGACCAAAGAAGGAAAAATATCTGCAGAACATCTCTGGAGGTTGCTCTGCTAGTCTGTGAAGCAGAAAAGAAAGGCAAAGTTTTGTGGTTTAAGAAAAACTATTTTAAGGGAAGGGGACGGGGAAAAGAAATGCTGCACAGTCAGAAGCATCACTGTGTGATGTTTAATATTCCTGAAACACAATGGTTCCTGCCCTTTTCCCTGGCTAATGTCATTTTTCAGCACATTCTGTCTTAACACTTAGCACATAAAAGACCCTGGTGACATCTCAGGTCCTGAATTCCTTGACAAATTTTAGCTCCTCTTCTATCGGTCTGGGATGGCCATTAGATGATGTTGAGAATGGCACCACAGGAAGGGATTTATGAAGTAGGAAAATGTTTGGGTAGTTCCCAGAGCAGTCAGACTCTGAAGGCCAGGTGAAATCCTGCCCACAGATGACAGTTTCAGCATCTTTTAGTCCCAGGCTCCACTGACCAGCTACATAGAAGTGCTGTAACTCTGTGCTCCATTAACTTGTACCTGGGATAAATCCATGCTATTAACAGGAATGCTGCCAAGTCACTCAGCCTGCAGTACAGCACGAAATCATTTCACTTTAAATGGGTTTCGTTGACTTTTCTGGGAGTGGAACCAAGTCTTGGCTTCTAGCCTGAGATTCCACGGGCTCATGCTGGCCTTGGAGCAGGTGCCACAGTGGGCAGCTCTGGGCTCTGCACTGCTCCACTCTGATTTTTTGCTCCCAGCTGGAAGTGCCGCTCCAATCACACACTTTTCTTTCAGACCCAATGCCCCTCTCTTCACACAGGGCAATTAGGGCCTCAGCTTCCAACCTGGCTGCTCCATAATAACCCAAGCACCAGGAATTTTCTGCTTGGGTTAGATTCTTCCTGTGGTAGCTGGAGGCATGGCTCTGGTGCTGTATCACAGGACAGCTGAGCTCCAGACAATAACAACATTGACCATACAGAGCCAGTAAAACCACCTGAACATTCAAGCATCATGAATGCAGGGTATCCCAGTAGAGAAAGGATGTTTTTTCAAAAGAAAATATGCTCTAATACTTGTCCAACATCTGAATTCCTAACAAGGCTTTGCACTTTTAAGTCATTCTTTGAACAAGGTATTCAGATGTTTCCAGATGCTATCTAGTGCTCCTCATTATAATGTGATGATGCAGGGCTGGAGAGAGAGTTATTTACCCACTCACAGCGATGTCAGACCACAATTTTGATGGAAAAGAAGGAGGGTTAGTCCAGGCAGTTTAAAGAAGAACTTCTAGAAAGAAGTTAATTTTACAAATTAGACTTTAGTTGAAAGTATGAGAATTCGTGACCTTCAGCAGAGGAACCCCTCATGAGCATCCGTCGTGACCACCTGTTTTGCACAGGATGACTGTAAAGATAACAAATACATCAAAGACTTATGAGGCAGGGAAAAGGAGAGTAGGTACTGAAGAGAGCTAAATACTGGGCATGCCAAAGTACTCCTGGGCAAGAAAAAGGTGACACCAGTGTCCAGAGCTGAATAGAACTACAGCATTTCTTCACTCCTCAGTGTATTGGTTAATACAACGGCAATTCTGCTTTTATAGGACAGGAGCTTTCATCAGAGATTACCAGTACAATATACTGTGAAGAAATTAAAATCAGATTGTGTATTTATGTCTCTCTGTCCAATAAAAGATTTAATTCTAATAGAAAAACATACCCTTCAGCACAGTTTAATCTAGACATTTGTTCTGGCCAGTGAAAGCATGGCCCAGGCAACACAGAAGAGCAGTACTCGTGAAGGCAGTACCAGTACTACTGGTGCCAGGGCTGCTTCCAATGCCAAAGTTACAGAAAAATCAATCATCCTGTACACTCAGAATGAAAACCCTGAGAATATAATAACTTGCCCATTCAGCTCTGTATTCTCCCTACTGGCTCTGAAAATCATCCAAAGAGGCAAAGATCCAGTCAGAGTCCTCTGTGGAAGCCTATGTCTGCTTCCAGAGGATTTCCTGAAACAGTGCTTTGTCACACCATCCCACAGCAGCAGCAGGCACCTGCCACTACAGCTCAGACTCTGCTTCCTTAATCCTGCTTCGTTCCTCTGTCTTTGAAGGGGTGGTAGGAGTGAGAAGAAAAAAGGGAGGACAGATCACTGGCATCATCAATAATTGTGCTTACAGAGGATGGGGTGTGAGGTCAGGGAGATGTACCCACTCAGCTGATGGGGCCTGAAGCGGTGCCCAGGCTGCTGTGCACCACTGCCAGTGTAACCCAGAGTGACAGCTCCTTCACAGCCCTGAGGGAGCCCTGCCTCACCTTCCCCTGCCATCCCTGGCCCTGCACAGAGCAGCAGATTCCACTGGCTGGTGACATCCCAGTGCCAGGCAAAGGGAGCATTCAGGAGAAGCTAAAATGCCATCCCAAAAAACAAATCCATATGAGCTCTTTCCTAGCCTCGAGATCATAATTCACAAGGTCAAACATTAGTGGAGTCAGATTGCTCTGATTGCAGCACAGGCAGCGTGCATCTCAGAGTAAAGCCTGCATGGGGGAGATAGAGAAAACAAATATTGAAATAAAACCAGATTGCATTTAATTTGCCCATTTGGATGATGCCTTTATTTATTACAAAATTTTAAGATTTT
The DNA here is from genome assembly GCA_035584735.1 of Pseudotriccus pelzelni. Lineage (NCBI taxonomy): Eukaryota > Metazoa > Chordata > Aves > Passeriformes > Tyrannidae > Pseudotriccus > Pseudotriccus pelzelni. The sequence goes on along the minus strand of JAWMRA010000028.1, from coordinate 386,806 downwards.
CGTGCTGAACTTGGGCACAATTTGTCTGTTCTATTTCCCTTGCAGGGAAATGATTTCATTGGGAGAGAGCTCTGCAGGGAACCCTCCCAGGCTGCAAGGGCCGTGGGTCACAGGCACAAAGGGGCTTCCTTTAAAATGATCTGGCCTCTTAATTTCCTCAATTTTAAACTTTAATTTGAAATACTTTTCCTTTAAGCTTTAATGCTTGTTCTTCCAAGAAAAAAGAATAATTACTATCTTTTAAAATTTTTGAATGCTGAATATCTATTTTGGCAGGCCAGAAGAAAATCCAGAACAACTACAAGGAAGAGAATTGAGTTAACAGGAAAACATTTTTGCACCTTTTGATGCAAGTACACTTACTGGAAATGTTAGTTATTTGACACTAAAATAAAGTCAGGAAAAACAAATCCCATTGTTACAGAACTGAAGAGCTGGTGGGACCCTGTCACATATCAACAGATATGTGTGGTCCTTGGCTGGTCAGAACAAAAGGGAACATTAGAAGCTAGTGAAGGTAAAGGGAGGGGGAGAACCTGGAAACAGCATCCGTACCCATAGGTTGGTAACACTGAGACTGTTTCTGGTCTTTTACCTTCAAAAATCTCTTTTCATGCCTGTAATATTTTCTGACTAAAACAAGATCTTGAGAAAAGACTTCTAGTGTGTGAAATAAGAGAAGGTAAACCAAAGCACATAATTTGGGGTTGGAAGGAATGTCTCATATTGACTTAAGTCTTACAAGCATTTGTATTCTGTCAAAACCTCAGAAAGTTTCTGCTTTGTTTGGACACTTTTTCTGTCCTTCTGGTTTCCCTGTCTGGGAAAATATAAACTCAACCAGGTTGTTTAATAACTTGACCAATCCTAGAAGATCATTATTTAGCCAATTTTTGCCTGGAAGAGCAGGAGGTGTGTTCCAGAGCAGACACGGTGGCAGCCCGGGCCCAGCAAGGCAGGTCTGTGGCAGGGTGACCCCAGTGCTGAGAGCTGCCTGCCCAGGGACAGACACCAACTGCTTCATTCTGCTGTTTGCTTTTTTTCAGTAGCCCTGAGAGGCTATCTGGAATCATGGACAATTAAAAAAGTGAATTCATGGTACTTGCAGAAATCCTTCAAGACCCCATGTGAACTTCTGTTCTTGGTAAAAAACACGTTCTTTCCATCCATGTCAGTGTCATTACATCACATGAAAAATGACCTCTCCATTCCAGGAGCAGCAGGCACAGCTCAGGTGAGCCCCGCTGTGTTTGGGCACAGCTCAGGTGAGCCCCGCTGTGTTTGGGCACAGCTCAGGTGAGCCCCGCTGTGTTTGGGCACAGCTTCCTCAGTGCTGTGCAGGACCAGCTGCAGGTGACAGCAGCAGCACCTGCCCCAACATGTCACTGGCACCCCAGAGATGCCCCAGGCTATGTGGGACAAACACCAGATATAGAGCCCACCTGCAGATACAGAGCCCTCTCCTTGTTTCATACCTGCTGGTACCACTAGTGGTATGTGCATTCACATCCATACCCTTTATACATACTATGGGAGAGGGGAGACCCTGGCCTGTTATTTATGACACTCCATAAACCACATGCCTGATTCCCCTCTTATTTGTGCCAGTGAAAGTCAGAAGCAACTCCAACATATGTGGGTTTACACAGAACCAGATCCAGTCCTTACGTAAGAATGTTAAAACCAGGCCTGGGTTTATGTTTTCAAAATATAAACTCCCATCCTTCAAGCTGCTCATAGGAAGTGGCAGTTTATGCTCACATCTGCTCTTCCAACATGGTACACAGACCTGCTGCAGTTTGCAGGCCTGAACTCCTTAAATACACACAGAAAGTCTTAAATTCTATATAAAAATGAAGATTTCTGAGATTTACTTACGTGATATAAATTCTTTCTCCAAGTTGTCAAGTTTGGCTTCTGCTTGGTCAATTTGTTAAATTTGAAAAAATACAATGCCCATAAAATTTATACATAAATACAATTTTATACAGAAATCTGGCATGCACCAGGCAGCTCTTTTTCTCCTGCTCTAGATAACTTAAGTCTAGGTCTAATCTAAACTTGCCTGCAATTGTCTCTGTCCCGTGGTGCAGATCCCCGAGAGCTCAGTCAGGATGGGCAGCGCCTTCAGGCTCAGTCAGCTGGCAAACCTGCCCCTCCGTGCAGGCAGGGACCCAGGCCTGGCAGCACAGGGTTCACCTGCCCTCCTGCAACAGGCAGACAGGTCACAGCCCAGCCACGCTGCTTTCTGCGGTTTTGCTGCTCTGTCCTTGCCATCCCTGTGCCTGTAACCCTATATATCCTGCCCCTCCCACCCCGGCAGTTCTGCTCCCCGAGGCTCAGCCATTGTGTATGTGCAAGTGTTTCGGGTGAGACATAATTACACTCGTTCCTATCCGGTGAGCTGAGCGTGCTCAAGATTAACTCCCTCACAGGACATGAAGGGGTGTTCCCTGAGTACCTCCAAAATGTACCTGGAAAGAAGGGGATAACAACTATGGGTACACGGCATAAAACAGAGGTGGTTTACTGAGGATCTTTACTAAAAGTGCTCTGCTCAGCTCTGGGTGTGCTAGAGGAGGAAATGGGAAATAAAAGGTTTTATTACAGGAAGATTCTCATGTGAGCCGAATTTGGAAAGAATGAATGAGTGTGTCATTTAGAGTGAATGGAATAGAGGGACAGAAAGATAAAAAAGCACAGAGAGAAAATACTTCAGACATCTGATTATTCTCACACTGTATCAGACCAGGGGCATGGTCGAGTCACCAAAAGGCTACAGCAAACCCATGGCCACAAAGTCCTCAATGAACATGTGGAATTTTTTCTTCCAGTTTTCCAGACAACAGGTAAATGTAGAATAAACTGCGCAGATGCACTGGGTAATTTGGGATTACTTTCCTTGGCCATCTTTGGTGGCCTGACAAAGGGAACCAGTTTCCCTTGCAGCCCTGTGCTGGGAGGATTTCGGCCCGTGCGTGGCAGACACACCCGTGGGGGTGTTCAGCAGTGAATCCATTCAGCTGAGCAGTCGCTACGTGCCCTGGCCCAGCCCTGCAGCAGAAAGAGCAGCAGGGACTCGCTGACCTCTCCGAGGAGGAAAGGAGTGATGGACAGGATCGCTTTATGTTGTCTCCACTCTGGCTGAGCACCTGCCTCCCGGCAGCACGGGAGGGAGGGGGGTGTGCGTGGGCAGCGCCCTGCCCAGGAGGGGAAAGGGGCTGAAGGGAGAGAGTGAGGGTGAACAGAGCTGCCAGTGGCGCGTTAATTGAAGGTCTGACAACATGCTGACAAATGAGCATGTAAAGAAAAAATAGGAGATGGGGCCTCGAGGAGCACGGTTCAGATGTAATCATCCATCTTACACATCTATTAGTCTGAGTTTCTGCAGGGCAGTGAAACGCTGCTCTCCACAGAAATTTTTAGGGGTAAACCACCCACGTAATGTCTCGAGTACCTCCATATCCCACTTTTACCCAGTACATTTATTTTCACCTTGCAAGCAGCACAGTCAAAGCTGCACTGCAGCTGCATGTCCTTCAACACCAACATTCATTTTTCCTCAATAAATAATCAATATAAACAATAAGCCATGCACACAGAAACACAAAGCTCCAGCACTTGATGGATCAGAATTCAGCTTTTAGAATTTAGCTTTTACCTATTGCATTAAGAGGTGTAACTTATACAGGAAGAAATAAACCCCTATACTCAAAGCCAGTGAACACACCCACAACAGGCCATTGCAGCTTAGTGTGGACAATTTAAGTTTCTTTATAACACCTGTAATGCTGTGACAGTGCTTTGGCATGGCAGGATTACCTGGCTGCATGATTGGCAGCCCACCCCCCTGTGCCCATTCCCTGGGTGACCTTACAGCTGCAAAGAGCTTGTTACACCAACAGAGTCACTTCTGGACAATAGTTAGAAGCAGACACAGTACTGGAAAGCTGTGACTGACTTGTCCACAGCAGTTGCCACTGAGATTTGAATCCAAGTGCCCCACATGCTGTTTGCCTCTGGCTTGCTCCACGTGCACAAGGACTGTGTGCTGGTGTCCCAGGGGCAGAGCTGTGGCCCAACACAGTCACCCTCAGATGGTCTCAGCTGCCACTCAGGTTCCTGTCAGTGCTTCCCACCAACTGGGTGACTCTGAGGGGTATAAGAAAACCTAAAAGCTAGTCCACTCAAAATACCAGACACAAGGTGACAGGCTCTGAAGCCACCTCGGTGTCCTTTCAGGTTTGTCATATCTTGCCAACAGGTTGGCAGCAGCTTCACAGCTCACACTGTCTCCTATCCTTGACCACGGCACTGTCACATGGGGTGGTTCAGTGCTGAGTTCAGTACCCTCAGCCTGGGCTCAGAGGGTCTCAACATGCCCTGGCCAGCTCTGCCTGGCCCTCAGTGGTCCTGTCATCCCTTCCCTGAGACAGGCTTTTCCAAAAGATATTTCATCTGGATTGGTTTCCACATTACTTTGTTCTTAAAGGCATTCAAGCACCATGCTTCTTAGTGCAATGTAGACTTTAATACAGCAGTAAAACAAGCAAGAATTTTTTTTTTTCATTTGGAATTGTCCTCTTTTTAAATAAGTCAAGAAATAGCATAAATGTTCCCCACTTCTAAGAACAGAGAAATGAAGGTACTGGGAGGTCAAGTTGTTTGTTTCTTATCATCAGTAACAGACTATCTGGCAAGATGAACAAGCCTCCTGCAAGACACATGCCAATCCCTCCTCGCTCATGTCATACCCAATCTCATCTCCTCATTCAGATCATACCCCATTTCACATCTCTCCAGGAAATCCTGGTGGACAGCAGCGCTGTCTCTCCCCATGGTACGGAGCAGCATCCCCCTCCAGGTGTGCACTGAGTTATTTTCCTTCCACATTCCATGGAGACCCATTGCCCCTGACCCTGGGCCCTCTCCCTGCTGGCGTGGGACGTGGCCCAGGGGCAGGCACTGATCTGCCAAGCACCAGCTTCATTTAAGCTAATCCTTCGCACAATCAACCATCAATAACTGCTAACCTACTCTCTAAAAGACAACGATCAATTGACAGAGTATTATAACCCCTTAAAATATTAATGCCCTATCAGGGAGACAATTGCACTGGGCCTAGGGACTCCTCCACTATTAGAAATTATGCCTCAGCCTTAAATAAATTAACTCAATAAATGTCTTACCATGAATACAAATTCCTGCTTAGGGCTTGCAAATAAAATGATTTAGAGCTGTTCTCCGAGGAAAGATGAGGTGTTTAAACTTGCAAAAGAGGAAGGGCTACCATATTCATTAGTCTTTTTTTTTTAAATGGACTGCTTTGTTTTAAACTCAAGGCATGTCTTTTGGAAGGGAGGGGGAAGTATCTGGACAACTATTACATTTTCTTACTCTGAGCTGCACATTTTCAGGTCTGCAAAGTCACAGATCTCTGCTCCAAACTCCAAAGGCAGCTCTTCAGGCACAGCCAGCTCCATTGGCACCACATCCCTGCAGGACATGAGGAAGAGCAGGATGGTGAGCTCTTGACTTGCTGCCAGCATTAGGAAGGCACCTGGACTCTGGGCAGTGGAAGCAGAGCCAGAGCTGCCCCTCAGCAGCTGCTCAGCTGGAGCACAAAGCTCACCCTGCAGAGAACTGCAGGGCAGTGCTCCCTGCACCGAGAAGAGCCAGGAGCTGCTCTGGGGGCACAGGTGCAGCAGCCGCCGCCTTTCACACCTGCAGAACTGCTCTGGTGCTCCATCCCCAGCCACTGCTTACTCAGGGGTGGATAACACAAGCAACACCCAGTGTAACTGTTTCTGTAGCAGGCATGTAATGCTGAGCAGAGATGCCAGGCCCGGCCAGGGCCACTGTTCTGCCACCTTCCTCAGGTCACCCAGGCTCCAGCCCAGCCCATACCACATACATACCCCAGGGCCTGCCATGGTGCTGGTTCCTTCAGCAAGAGCCTTTCGTCCCCCATCTCCTACTCACTCCTGCCTCAGAGACCCTGTTCACCAGGTGCCCATCCATAAAGCTTCAACCTCAGCAGGTGTCATTTCAACAGAACAGAAGACAGGCACAGCACAGTCATCATCCCACACCCCTGTCATGGGTGCCATTTGTCCTCTCCATGCTGATGGGAAAGCCACACCAACACGTTTAATGAGAGCTGAATCTCAAACCAGAGGCCCCAGAGGTTCCAAGAAGAGCATCACAGCTTTGCATTCTTTTATAAATCTCTGAGCTGGCAAGCTGAATCCGGAGCAACAGCACAGCAGTATCTGGGCTTGCCGTTAGGTGCACTCCCATGATTTACGTTTTTGGCCACAGATTTGGAGATGTTACAGACACACACATAGACACGGAACCTGTTCTGGTACCAGTGCCTTGTTTCAGAAGGTGACTGTCTCAGGTAAGCACAGCCTGTTGAGCTCCACCTGCACAGTCCTTAAGCATCGAACCACCCTGGACAGCAGTGAGACAGGAGATTTGCAGGTAACGCTGCCTGGAAGGACCTGTCAGCCTGTGGGGTGTGCAGAGCCGTGTCCATGCAGCAGGATGAAGCACAGCTGGGCCTGCGCCGCAGCAAGAGAGAAGCAGGACAGCACTGCCCCAAAGGATGTGCCTCAGCTCAAAATACAACATAAACACACACTCATTCCTAAAACAGGGCAGGTCAAAGGATGCCTTCTGCAGACAATAATCAACAGGAATACCACAGGGCAGACAAAATCTGTCTTTTCTTTATGCTCAGGTATTGATTTAATGAGATTTTGCATTTTGATAACCTGTTGCTGGCTGGTTAAGAGCTCACATGGCTTTCTTGGCCCTGAATTAAGAACATCAGAGCATACCTCAAAGTGGATGCAAAGTTTCTGGTTTTTACTTTTCTGTTTGTACATATATGAACAATTCAGCCCTGAGCTGCAAGATACACACAAAGTACACAATTCAGGATGAAAAAACAGCCATACTGATCCCACTTGGTGGAAACAGAGAGGTTTGTAGAAGAGGTCATAGGTTCAGCTTACTTCTTTTGCCTTAGATGGAGGAAAATTCCATCAAATGTCACATGCACAGACCATTAAACACAAGGAATTTTACAAGTGGCTCAGGGGCCTTGCCTGTGGCCTCCTCCTCTGTCTTCTCTTTGCTGCACTGACTTTGCACAAGTAGCTGTTGCATTCCCAGTGGATGCATCAGCGAGCTGTTGAGCTGGTGATGCAGACCCTCCCAGCAGGAATGCTATTTGTGTGCTGTAGTTTTTACCTACAGCATCTGAATTCCCTTCTTAGTTCCCTGAGAGCTGGGATAAATTTAAGGCACCCCTCAAGAGAAACTGGGAGACAGGGAGAGGGGGTGCAGCCTGCCTGGGGGTGGGCAGTGGCAAGAACAGCTCCCGTGCTCCTCACCGACCCCCACAGCCCTGGGACTGAGAGCCCACTGTGGTGCCTGTGCTACCATGGGGGCCTTGGGCACCCACCAGCACCTGTGGGCACCGTTTCCCAACTTCTGCTCCTCAAAACCTCCCATCTGCCCCAGTTTCCCCTCAGGCCTCACATTCAGCAGTCCTGTGCAGCCACCAGCCCCACTGGCCCCAGTGGCCAACACTCCTCCGCATCACCCACGCAGACACCACCGGCCACCAGCACAGGGCTGTGTTACATTTAGGGCCACTGAGGTATTCAGATGGCCAGAAAGCGTCTCTGTGGAGCAATAATGGGTTTAAGAGCAATTTGGCAAAAAGCAGGGTTAGGGCAGTGTCTTGCCAGCCCTGGCAGCAGGCTGCAGCCTCATGGCTTCTTGAGAGGGCAGCAGCAGGTGACCACCTCCTCCAAGCCCCTGCAGGCACCCCCTCCGTCCCTGGCACCTCTGGGTCCCCGCTCTGTCTCCAGCCGCTGCTGGGCTCGGCTCTGCCGCGGTGCAGCCGGCGATGATCCTCGCTGGGGCCGGATAATGCTCTGGGAGATCATTCCTTAATAGGCTGGTCTCTGTGCTAGCACAGGGAGGCAGAGGGAGAAATACATTATCAGCTCTGATCTGGCTTTACGGCCCTCTTGCTGTTTGTTTCTGCCTCCCAAAAGCAGAATTAATCGCTGGGCTAGAAAATGCAGATAAATCAATCAGTTCACAGCACATTTATTTTCTGTAGCTGTGAGTTGGGCTCCTGGCAGCTTAAAACAGCAGCTACACCCACTTGTGCTACAAGGAGAGGTAAAGGTGGGACTCTTGCCAAAGACTACCCCAGCTATAGGTAGAGCAAGGTGGGGGCACAGCTCCAGCAGCAACCTGAAGCCAAGTGCCAGCACGGCAGCAGCATTCCTGCCCCATTTCAGCATTTGTGGTGACTGCCAAGCCGGACCACTGCATAGCTTATCTTTCTGGATGTTCCAAAATAAATGCCTGAAAGACAGGGTAGAAAGAGGAGGCAGAAAACTGACACTGTGAGAAAAGAAAGGCCATTTTATACTATAGACTTATTTATAGCAAACTCGGTGGCTTGACAACGGTGTCTACAGCAACAGAGAAAATAAACCTCAGTGTTACCAGTATGCTCTTTTTGGGTGAAGTGATAAAGCAAACACACACCTCAAACCAGACTTGGACTGCACAGGAACCACTTGTGGTCTGTGCTTTCCCACCCAAGGTGCCAGTCCCAGCCTGGCTGCAGTGCAGGTCAGCCACACCATTGGCTGAGGCCTTTGCCAGGGAAGGTGTAAACCTGGGGGAGTGACCCTTCCTCCTTCCCTTCCTTTCCCCATGTGCCTGATGGGAGTAGAACAGGACATACCAATACCCTCGGTGTCCAGCTCCTGCCCACATCATCTCTGCTGTTTTCCCCCTCAGAAAAGGACTTTGATGCAGCAGGTACCACCCACAGCTTAAAACCCAGAGCTATGAGAGATACCATTAGTGGGGTTCTATTTTTTCCCGTTATTTATGTGGTAGAGCCAACACAGCAATTTTTTCTCCCCATAAGTTAAAGTGTATTTTAAGTGCTTAACTGGAAACCAAGCACACACAGAGCCCTGTTGTCCCTGTGCCCCAAATGCCATCCTCGCTGTCCACGCCTCGGAGGGCAGGAGCACAGCAGGAGCCAGCAGGGGCTGCCCAGGGCACAGAGGAGCTGTGGGTCTGCTCAGCTGCTGTGTCTGTTACAACCTGAAAAAGGTTTTATCTGTGTGCACATCATCACCCAGTGTTCATGCCTAGGCTCCTGTACAGCTTTTTATCTTTGTTTTTAAGATAAAGAATACACTTTGGATGTAAAAAAAATGGTTGGTTTAACTGCTCCTTTTGTCAGATACAGGAATGAATTTGGGAACACACAATTAATTGGACACTCAGTTTCCAGTACACAACGTTTTGTTATTATCTCAGATTAATGCACAAATGTGGTTTAATCTTTGGCCAGAGCTCTTACCTGATATGATGTCATTCTTTTTTGCTCCCTAACTTCTTAAATAAATATTTCATCCATACAAGTGCCTTCAGCTGTCAAAAGCTGGGCAGATATTTTAACTGCAGTAGATTAGGATTTACTGAAAATAATTGCATATTTTTATGTTAATAAGATGAAATACACTCCAAGACAGCAGATCAGATCAAGATGTACTCATTAGATGAGCTGCAGTTAGAACTAGTTTCTTGTTTGCATGTTCAAGAGATGGAAAGTTATCTCTATTGGTAGTGCCTGGTTTTTGGAACTGTTCTGAACACCATAAGCATAAAAAGCTTAACAAAAAGACCTTTTTTTTTTTAATTTTCCTTTCCCCCCCAAGGGACCTAGGCCTATATTGTTATATTGTTCTATCAGGGGGTAGGGGTAGGGGAATATTTTAAGGGGGAAAAAAAGCCAAAACACTTGGATGAGCACTTTAAATTACTACCTGAGTGCTTTATGCTCCTCTGCAAGTGAGATGGCACTGACCAGTGGAACCCACCCGCCTGTGGCACAGCAGTGTCTCCACTGGAGCAGCCACAGTGCCTTGGAAGGGGAGGATGCAGCAGGGACCTCCACACCTCTCTGCATCTCATCAAGCACTGCAGCAATATACCAAATCCCAAGTCTTTTGGGTTGTCATTTTGTCCTGAACAGTCACAGAGAGATGACAGGGACACATCCCAACGTTTGGCTGCTGAGGTGGCCAGATGTTGGTTCTAAGACAACACTTTCTATTATTATTTTCACTATTTAAGAACAGTAATTCTTGCTGAGGAGTTCTGGCTAGTGGAAGACCTTACCTTCATGTTAGTCCCATGGGATATGTGCTGTACCAGCAGATGAGTAAAAGACAGTAGATAAATGCCTTACCTGAAGGTCTTGCCCCCTGTTAGAGGTGAACCCCAGTCCCACAGCTGCTCAGCTGAGGAGCTCCAGCACAGCAGGCTTGGGAGATGCTCTTTGCAGAAAGTCACTCAGGTACAGGCTTGTCAGCTGCATTGAGCCCAGGTGGGTGTGAAATCTCCACTGGAAAGCACCTTTCTGAAAAGCTTACTTACAGAGCACTTCAGGAATTCCCAACATTAATGTCCAAGGAGTAAGCATTTCCTGTTTTGGGGTGAAACAAAAGCAGGTGGAAAAATCCCCCTGAGGTTTGCATGGGCTTAGCTTTCTATGTAACTTCTAAAACAGTGGTGGTAGGTTTGCCAGTTCTTGTTACCTAGCACGGGTTAAGGCTTAATAGTCTTGAAAATGCCTCAGCAAGAGGCAATGTAGTAAAGAAACATATTTGTGTTTTAAAATAGTCTTGGCTGTTGTTAAAAGGGGTTAAGCAATGGGGTTTTTTTCTGTATCAGCACAACAGAGCAGTGCAGACAAAGGAAAAGGGTAACTGCTGCTACTCTGGGAATGAGGAAATACTGTTTTACCTAATTTACTGCGGTCTAAGGTGAAACATTAACTCAGCTGTGAGCTCTGATGGGATGCAAATAGCCTGAACAAAAACATTGCTACACTTTCTTTTGAGGGCATTAATGGAGAAGTCTTCAAAAAGAAGTTTGAATGGTATCACAACACACCCCTTTCATTTTACTGAAGCATTCACTAAAATGTTTCCCTTTGGAGTAGATTGTTTTGAGCACTGTGGAAATAAGGAGAAGGAAAGATATTTTATATGACTGCGGTTTCCCAAAAGACTGAGAACATATTTTAAAGGGATATAAAGAAATTGCCAACTTACCCTCAGTTTTGCATTTCAAAGGATAGAAAAGGTCTTAAAGGCATATCCACAGTTCAGTAGGTGCTCCCTGCACAGACCCCTGCCCTCTGTGTGTGAGAGAGCTGGCATCGGCCTCCCAGAGGTGGGCTGGACCCAGCCTGATGCCAGATTGGACAGCTGGGATAGAGCAGGATTCAAGCCACTCCTCAGGGTCATCCTTGGTCTTGATCGAAGTTAGGGTCATGAACCTGTCTGCCAGGGAAGGCACACAGGAAACTAAAAGGGAATTCATAAAAAAGGAGGAAGAAATCTGACATTTTCACTCATGATTATTTAGTTTATGTTTGTTACAGCACCTTCAGCCCTGGAACAAATAAAATAACCAAAAATCATTTGAGTACTTGTGAGCTGATGGAGAACATGCCCTTGGGTATCAGACTGATAATTATCTGACAGAGACAAAACATTTGGTGTCCTTAAAGGCCCTATAGCCTATTTATTGCTACATCAGTGGTCACATCAGACCGTCACACACCCCTGAAGAAGTTACATGATGTCTGGAAAAGTACTGACTAGTAAGTCCCCATGGTACCCAGATGCCCTGGCAGAAGTCCAATGCATTTATCACAGGGAATTTGCTCATGTCAGGAGGTGTCTGGGGCCATGGGACAGGTACAGCCTATTCCCCATGGAAGTCTCAGACCCTCTGCTTCTTCCTGTGCCGGTACCCCAAAATCTGAACGGCAGTTTTCCCGTGGGTTAATTCACGACTCTGCACGTGCAGTGGGTGGAAGCTGAGGGTTTGAGAGCTGCAGTGCTGCCTCTCCTTGAGACTATCGAAGAAACCTTCACAGCCAGAGCCCAGGTGCCCACAGGGCAGGGTGCTAAAAATACCTCAAGAGTGCAACCACAGACCAGCCAAACAGAGCTATCACCCCCTCTTTGTCAAGTGCTAAACCCTCCCCCACAAAATGCCAGCAGGTTTGACCAGCTTTGCCACGTTTTTGTGTTTTCTCTGCTCTCTAACAACAGCCCCAGGCAGGGTTTTGTCTGTCCCTTCCAGACTGTGTCAGTGCCATGAGGCACCTCTGGCTCTTTGCCCAGGTGAGCTCTAGCACGAACCCCCACAACAGGGCACCTTCTTACTCCATGGACTTGCCCTTGTAGGAGAGGAATAGCTGGAAGAGTAAATCCGTACCAAACCCAGAGTGAGGCTGCAGTAAAGGAACGGGACCTCTTTGAGCATGACTTTTACTATGTCTAAAATGACCTGCAGGTCTCTGCAATGTCACATCCATTTCTGCACTGAACTCTTTGGGTTTTGCTCAGTGGGGCTGCTTGAGCCCTGGAATATCCTCTTCACAAGCTGGAATGAGATTTCTGAGAGCACTTTCAATCCCCACTGGGAACAGAAAAGGGAATTTTCAAGTTCTGAAATTCAGCTTTTGGACTTTGAAGCTGCCAAAATCTACACCATATATTCCCATTTTTTATTGACGACATACCCTAAATATTCACTGCTAGACATAAATTAAAAGCTTAAATATTCAATTAATTTTATTTTATTGGTGAAATCACTACAAGATATTGCTGCGATAGAAATCTCTTACCTTCCTTGCATTTCAAAGCATCTCTTGTTTGCTTGTGCCAGGACTCCCTCATTTGAACACCGAAGGAACTAAAAGCAGTTCAGTGACTTGTCTGTAGTAGATGTCCTTAAAGATTTAGCATTAGGATATCACAGCTTAGTGCAAAATAAAACAAATAGAAGGCAAATAACATGAGATAAATTTTTAAAAGTCTGAAACAAAAATTAAGAAAAACTAAGAAGTATTTTTTCAACTCAGTTTGTCATACACACACATGGGTTTTTCCAGAGAGTTTTACATATTATCAGTTACAGCACAGACAGGTCTTGCCTCCACCATGCAATGCTCACCCATTATAATGAGAATATTTTGTCTTACTTATAGCTGGTTGGTAACACGTTTTCCTGTAACAGCTCACGCTGTGAGAAGGAAACAAGGCTCAGGTACTTCTTCATGTTCTGAGTTGTCTAAAATTTAGAATATCTGTTCAGACAGAAAACATTTTGCAGACATTTATCTTCTTGTATATTCACACTGTTATATATTTTCAATTTCTATTGATTTATAAGTAATAAGATCATTAGAACACAAAGGTTGGATAAGTTTCAGTGAAGATGTCAACAAAGTCAATTTAACCCTGGGATTCCAAAATCAATCTTTGATTTTATTTTTTTTTAAATCAACACTTTCCAATAACTTTAGAAAGTTCTGGATCAGCACTAGCTTTCTACATTCATTTTAACAAAGAAGATGACTGTACATTACTAGCAGTGGTCCTTTCACCTCCATCCTTCCCAACATCAGTGTATGTGCTCCTTGGTTTCTCTGCAAATACAAAGAGAATGCAGACTCTAAAACACTGGGCAGTGGCAATGGGGCTTTATCACTTGTGTGCCCCTTCACTCACAGGCAGAGGGGTCTGAGCTGGGGCCTGGGTTTGGAGACAGTGGGAACACAGTCCTGAGAAAACCTGTAGTGCCTGGAAGGAAGGTCACAGGCTCTGTGAGTGCTCAGACTCATTTTCACACCTGGGTGAGGGCAGTAACCATCCAGGCCTGTCTTCTACAGCCAGACTTGAGCCCAGAGCTGATTCCTGAGAGTGAAACACGGCAGTGTTCCTATTCCTGTTCCTGTTCTCCATGTCATGGCCACTGGATGTGGGTGCAAATCCCGACAAGTAACTTTTGAAGCGTCCCAGGTTTCTAAAGGAAAGCTGCCCATTTCCCCGCTGTGCAGGGCTCAGCTCTGGCAGAAGCCCCTGTCCCGAAGGAGGAGTGCAGATCAGCCTGGCACCCCCTTGGCCGCTCCCCAGGCTGCTGTGTGCTGGCCAGATGCAGCCCCAGGCACAGGACAGCCGGTGAATCCCCAGGGGAATGGCACAGCCAGTATGACAACTGCCCTTGTGCTGCCAGGAGGCACCTTCCTGCCGTGCAGGCTTCCAGCCAGAGCCCCCCAGTGACTCCCAGCCCCCGCAAGAACGGATGGAGAAAGTCATACTTCTCTCTTGCAAGACAAAAAGGGAAGTTGAGAAAAACCAGGCTGGAAATAACCACATCCACTGAGGCTCTTGAGATCTTCAGTTCATTTCCCTCCTCCTGGAGGGTGAGGGAGGCAGGTGTCCTGTTTGCAGAGGACCAGCCTCTCCTGGCCGAGCAGCAGGGCAGATCCATCACCAGCTCTCCCATCTCTGCTCTGCTCATGCAGCTCCCATTCCTGATCCCACTCACTGCAGACCTGATGCGATGAAAAGACACAAAACTTTGCTTCAGCTCTCTGTCTCTGAATTAGAAAGAATTGATTTTCTTTAGATTTTGTTCTTTAAAGTTCTCCTTCCCTACTCTTAGATACATTTTTAGACACAGTTTCAATGACTTTTTTTATAAAAGTATTACATGAACCTGATTTTTTCAACTAGTTCTCAAAGCCAATTGTAAAGGCATTCAAGTGTGACAGTGGTTAAGGTAGCGCTGTGTGATACCTGGTATCTGCCCCACAGACAACAAAAAGCTATCAGGCTGGGATCTGCCTGCCTCATTGTCCTGTCCTGCTGTGCCAGGAGGGATCTTGGTGACATCCAGTGTTCTCCCCAAGCCCATCAGACAGCACACCCCTCTGTCCACACAGCTCCCCCAGACCCTGTCTCCTGAAATCCAGACAGCTATTTATCAGCTGCCTAAACAAGTTAGTTAAGCAGGTGCCGTGAGTTATGATGACGGTAATGGATTTTTCCAGAAACAAACCTGTTCTCCTGGCTGAACGTCAGTGCATGAGCTAAGGGCCACTTACATGGCACCCAGCATGTCCTGAGAGGAGCAAGAATCATTTCTGGGACAGCTCCTGTTAGCTAACCTGACACCAGAGTCTATGTTGTGACAATATACAAGCAGTGTTAAAAATTTTTATGGTAATACTGAAAAAAAATCAGTGTCATTTAGAACAAACAAGAGGCTGCTCAGTTCTATTTGATTCTTCTTTTTTTCCAAATCAGTGTAGTACACATATACACAGATATGATACACCTGGGTTTGTTAAAGGTGAATGCAGCTGAAGGATCCAGATCTTATGTAAAAACATACTTAACTTTAACTTTTTTTTTTTTTAATATTTGAGAGCCATCCCCCAGGTGATTTATTTCAGCAGCTGAAAACCTGGCTGACAATTCAGAGAGCAATTGGTATATCAGAACAGGACAGGCCCATGGGGAGGTGACAGTGCCTGATCCCCTCCATCTAAATCCCCCCAGCTCTAACTCCTGACCTGCAAGCAGCACACCGTTGGGACAGGATTCAAAGGCAGAAACTGCCACTGGAAACCTGTGCTGGGCAGACTGAGGTGACCATCGCCTGAACACATGTCTGCATCACCTCAGCTGGAGCCAAGCAAATACAGGGCTTCAGCTGACACCTGATTTCACTGTGCTTCCCACCTGGGTAGCTTGTAAAGGGATGTCTGTCCCTGACTGGCTCATTGAGGTTGATAAACTCGCATGGCAACTTGATTATTGAATTAGATAGAGAATTTAATATCACTACTACAGACACCTTGTGCATTTGGCTTTACTTTAACTGCGTTTTGATTATTTTTTTTTTAACCTTTGATTAGTGTCACACAGACAATTGGCAGTTGTGTCTTCAAATCTGTATGAACATTTTTATTTATTTCTAATAACAATTATATAAACTTCCTTATGTATTCCTGTCATTGCTACGAGTCACCTCACACCATGGCCTCATTCCTGGCCTCTCTACTGGTCTGCTGCCACTCTGTTGCCTGTCCCCAGTTTGCTTTACAAAGGCAAAGAAGTTTAAACAGCCCTGAGCACTGAATTGAGGGGCACGTGCTGTGGTTTCATGCAGGTTGCAGCTGAGGGGTTAACGTAGGAGGGAAGAGAGAAAGTTAACAAGCTGCCCTCCTCTCAGCAGGAATGGTCAGCTCCACTTGGGCTTGGAGCTCTCAGAATTAACCTCAGATATTTGGCTTTAGAGATGATAACAGTTCGTTAAATTAAATCTAGGTTGCAGACCAACAGTTATCCCCCAGTGCTTCCAGTCACACTCTACCAGGATACAAGCCTCACTTTCCCCAGCATGCTGCATGGCTTCTCCATGTTTCTCCATCTCAGATACAGGTCTGGCCCCAAATGCAAGGGAACAGGGTAGTTGGTAACTTCTACTTGAGCAGAGAAGTAGAACTTCATGTTGCCAGCGTGTCCAGGCCTCCTCTCTTTCCGGTTTTGCTGGACCTGCATGGATAAGCAGAGGTTACAGAATTAATCTCTCAGGAAGAAAAAGTGAGCTCTGAATTCAAAAGTAACCTTTTTCATTTGCTGAGTTGTAGCTCATGCCTCAGCTTCCCCCTCTGCCCTCTGGAGTCCCCCAATAACTGGGGGACAGCCCTCCTGGCCAGCGCAGACCTGCTCCCTCCCCACTGCCCTCCAGCCCATCAGGTGCAATGCCCTGGACCACTGGAGCAGCAGGCTGAGACACTCAGTGTGCAGCAGTGATGGACTCAGAATAAAACCTGAGCTGTCCAGTATCTCACAGCAGTGCCGAAGGCTTTGACAGCCACTTGAGCAAACCTGCAGCCGAACAGTGAGCAAAACACCTACGCATGTTCTTTGAGTCTGACCCTGCTTTGCCTGGCAACAGCTGGGGGCACATGCCATGGGGAGAGGGGTGTGAACAGACACTGTCTGCACCTTCTCCTTGCAGGGACAGTGAGTTGGGACTGGCATTCTGTGTGGGCCCTGCTGTCACTCGGAGCAGGCAGTGCCCTGGTGGCAGCAGTGCCCTGGTGGCAGCAGTGCCCTCGTGGCAGCAGTGTCCTGGTGGCAGCAGTGCCCTGGTGGCAGCAGTGCCCTCGTGGCAGCAGTGCCCTGGTGGCAGCAGTGCCCTCGTGGCAGCAGTGCCCTGGTGGCAGCAGTGTCCTGGGGACAGCAGTGCCCTGGTGGCAGCAGTGCCCTGGTGGCAGCAGTGTCCTGGTGACAGCAGTGTCCTGGTGGCAGCAGTGCCCTGGTGGCAGCAATGCCATCCCCAGGTGCCTCCCGGGGTCTGTGAGGCCAAGGGCTGGCTGGGCAATGCCCCTGTGCAGGCACTGCAGTGAGACCAATACACGTTTCACACAGACAGCCTTTATTTTCACATCTCCGCATGTATGAACGTTTTTTTTCCTGGGATGTACTGGTAGACAGATTGTACCCTGCAGAACTTTGTATATATATCTATTTTTACACATATATATGTATATATGTATGTATGTATGCACACACATATATAGTCTCGCAAAATCACTCTGCATTTGCCCACATGTCAGAATGGATGTTTACAACAAACCAGAGCTAAAGGGACACTGCTAGGTTTCGGGTTATTTTTCTTATCTCTAAAATTAAATAGTGTTTGCATTTTTTTTTTCAACTTAATTGTCTGTTTTCCTGCTTACACTTAAGCAAAACTGCAAAACTGCTGGAGAGAAAAGACATGCCTGTAAGTTTTCCATTTATACTACTCCAAAACACTGTCAGTGATGCAGGCAGAAGAACATTTCTGAATTCTTATTTACACAAGGGCCTGACTATCAGTTCGGTGTATGTCACCACACCAAATATAAGAGCACCCCTGAATCAGTGATGCAGATAAATCACTGGCATGTAAGTGTTACACTCACAGCATGGTTCAGATTCACAGCCCCTGTGCACATACATTCATGTTTGAGTCCTACTTTGAAAAGTTTCTTCGCAAATTTTTAACCTGAAAGTGTCCCTTAAGAAAAAAATACATATTGGGCTTAAGAAAGGACACCTTCTTAGAGATATTTTCTTTTTATTATTAAAACCAACATTTTTTTAAACCATTCAACAAAATTGAATACAAATTACCGTTGGAGAATAGCATTTGTAAGAGTGAAGCTTTACATGGCTGCTCCATTAACATGGCTTTAGTTATCACAATTTACATTATTTGCACATTTCCTTAGGTCTTTCATGGTGCTTCCATGAGAAGAAAAGGTTGATACACTGCTGCTGTCGTCTCACCAGAGGTCACCAAGGGACACGTGGGTGTTTGTTCTCCGCACATGTTGCAGTCAGGCAATGCCAAAGTCCTGCCCACGGTGCCTTAACCTCAGGGTATCTGTGCCTCAGGCTTACAGCTTGGCTCAGGGTTACTCACAATATTGCAATGCATTCAGAGGAACAGGAAAACAAACAAACAGCCAAACAGCCACAGAACAGGCACGGTACATTTTTTTTTCTTTTTTTTTTTTTTTCATTATAATTAATCACATTCCTATTTTTCAACACATTGCATAAAATGTATGTTAGAAAGGCTTTCTTTAAAAAATGCTGGCATGAAGATGAAGACTAATGTTTGTAACTAATGACACAGTCAGAGTCCTGATTCCGACGTTATTTAAACATTCACCACTTGGAGGAAATGTGCACAGTTAATAGCACTGACAGATAGTCTGACTGTAACTGGGAAGCAGCACAGGAACTGCCTTCCACGTACTGGCAGGAGGACTGATGAGGGTAGGCATTGGAATAGCACACTGTGTTTTATTTAGAAAGTTGTAATAGTATTTGTTATAAATATTACAAGCCTCATTTCTGAGCAAGTTTACAGAGTAACATTCATGGGAAAACATAAAAAACCAAACCCAAAGCCATTTCCATGCAGAGTACGACTCTCTCACAGTCACTGGATCTCTGTCACCCGTTGGCTGGAGCACACCTGCCACGCTGCACGCTGGTGCAGCCCAGCCTCTGGCTGCTGCAGTGGGATCAGGGGCAAACATCGGGCAAGAATTGCTTTTGCAATGGCAAGAACTCTGCCACAGACAGAATCTGCCATCTGAGCTACAGGAAAATACAGCTGTGGGTGCCACTTTGCAAATCCTCCCGTCTCAGCTACCACGGGCCTTCAGGTGGAACACGGAGCTCAACCCAGGGCTGAACATCAGGGGTGCCTGGGAGGCGTCTGACTCCTGTGAGACCCAAACTGAAGCTCTTTATGCCTCAAAGGCAGACTCAGCGTGGCTGTCAGCATCTCCCTGATGCACCCCCGACACTCCTGGGAGTGGAAAGCTGGCACAGCAGCAAAGCAGGTGCCAGATCTGCAGGGTCAGTACCGGTACCCAGCAAGTACTGCAGCACGTAGTGGCAGGGACACCAGCTGTTGGGAGTGTGGTGCTCAGCACAGGGTGACAGCACAGGCGTGCCCTGCTCAGCACTGCTGCCAGTGGGGACAGGAAACAGCTGAGGCCAAATTCATCACAGCGACTCCAGAAATTAATTTAGCTTCAGGGGCTATGGCATCGTGCAACTAATAACATTGTCTTTTGAAAAGGGCACATCCCAAACGTTTCTGTCTGTGTGTGCCATCTCATTAACACACTGGGAGCAGGACTGTTAGAGGAGAAAGGCACTGTGCTAGCCCGATGCAAATTCATCTTTTCCATTGTCCTGACCACTTCTCCCTGCTCTGCAGTTAACTGCTCAGACTGATAGCAGACAGATGGTGTTTTGGTGGGAGGGAAAAGCAGGTAATTAATTATATTACATTCTGTCATTTGCTAAAGTGATTGCAAGAAGAATCAAGAAATATCAGTGTAAGCTGTGTATTATTTCAGCTACAACTGATGTCTTTATCAAGTGCCTGTTACATAAAACCTGAATGGACATTACCCAACAACTGGAGGACAAGCTACTCTCACAGCATGGCATCCCTCCTGCAAATACAGCCCCTCGTGAGAGCTGCTGTGCTCTGGATCACTGCTGGGAAGGAAATAATGGTGCTTGTAGGAAAGGCAATAAACAAGACAAATTAGGGTGTCATTCCTGCAGACATGCAACCTCACTTGAGTGGCACTTTTTATGACAAGGGGACAACTTAGAGAAATAAAGTTAAGACTGCAGTGAAGTGTATGGAGGAGCACAGTAAAAGGTGAAAATGCCCCATCTTGGGGAATCAGCACATCATTACACTAGGACTGATCAGACCTACTTCTACAATCAGGAATGCTTCAATAGGCGAAATTTTTATAAAATTAGGGCTACAGAACTGAGGCATTCTATATATTCTGTATTATAAAAAGCTTACACTTACATAATTTTTAAAATATATCTTCCCTGCTAACAGTTGATTTGTAATATAGTATCTGATACAATAAAAATATATGCTTACTGATTGGGAGCAATGCAGCACTATGGCAGGGATTGTAGTTTGAGCAGCTGGAAAAGTTGGCTGTTCCCTCCTTCCCTTGGCTTCTCAGGCATTACCTACCTGGAGGTGGCAATGGCACTATGGTGCATTTGCTTTCCTAAGAGGCTTCTGCAGAGAAGGCTCTGACATGTTCCCCAGCTGGCAAATCATCTACTGGGCAAAATCCAACATTGGTGTAAATTAATTAGTTTTTCTGATTTAGGAATCCAAAAACCAATCCCCCAAACTGATACTCTACTTGGCAATAGCAAGGAAATGGGGCTTGTACAAGGTCTGCTACTGCCTTGTCGGACAAAAATGCAGGCCTGGCATCTGATTCTGAGATTAATAACAACTCAGTAGCTCCCAATCAAATGTACAGGGTGATATGTCGGTGCCAAGGTCTGTATGTGGAAACACAGCTGCGTCTTCTGGGCCCTGTTCTTCACTAAGCGAAATAAGTCCATAAAGGGGGCAAGAACTAATGGAAAAATACAAACATTCAAATGGTGAACTTCGGAAGTGTGTGCCAAACTACAGCAAAAGGACCACAGCACATGCCCACGGTGCTTCTGAGACGCCCAGTGGAGAATCCCCTGGTGTCCCACGACACGCTGGGGCTGCAACAGGTGGCTGGGACCAGAGCAGGTCGTCATCTTTCTGTACCAGCCCTTATAAACCTGCCTGGTCTTTCAGGAACTTACCATCATCGAACAGGATTTGTTCTGTAGTTTGTTATTTATATGTGCAACATGTTTTGCTCCTTTCTGGCTCACCCTGGCATGAAGATCCCCTGGTTCATGTGTTCAGGAAGATCTCCACCAAACTCAGCATGGTGGCACCAGTGCATGTGAGAGGAGAAGTGGGACCTCTGCAGAAATGGGGATACTGGTTACACAGGCTGTCTGCTCAGTGTCCCAGGTACATTGACTGTTCATTTTTCACAGACCGCCCTGGTAGATGTGATTTTTGTCAAAGCAGATAAACGGCAAGGCATTCATCAAATATTGTGCCATACGGTAGCATAGACTGAGCTGTCACTGGCAATAGATGGCTGAATAGTTATTGACATGTGCTATCATAGGTAATTAAGCTTGCTAGATTAAAAGCAGGACTTGTGCCTAGCAAACAATGCTCTATATTACTCATTGGACTTCGAGCAGCAGTTCTCTTTTGTCAGGATTTATTAAAATATTCACATGCTTCCAAAATGAAACAAAGGGCCACCGGTGTCTCCTGGGGAGAAGAGGTGGGATCGGTTGCATTCAGTTGCCATTTGGTTGGAGATGTCATACAAAATCCTCACACACTGGACATGGCTCAGTTGTAAAAAGCTTTCACCCAGAAAGGAGATTTTTGTTACACAGGAAGTCTCGGACTGCTCCAACGCTGGTTACGTGGTTACATGACGTTCTCAAAGAGCTGTAAGGATCGCATGATGTTGTCATCCTGAAAGCAAGGAACAGATATTGCCATGAAACCAGCAGGGCCAAGCACGATTCATAGCTCTGCCTGGCACAGGGGAAGCTCTGCAGCTGCTCCTGCAGGAAACAGCCTCGCTGTGGTCATGCTTTTCCCCCTCCATGAGCTGGGAGTGATGCAGTGCCCAGGCCCCGACTCAGCCCAGCAGTTGTCTCTTACTTTGGCCCTGGGTTGGTGTGGGCAGGCAAGCACAGGCTGTGGCTGTGCTAAACCCTCGGATGCCACTGATCCTGGGTGGGCAAACATGCACTTGGCTAATAATGCCCCACAAGTCCATCTGAAATGGCACATTGTGAACAGATATGGAAGTTGCCTTGAGGGAGCACTTCATCCCAGAAATACAACCAGCTCAAACCCAAAACACATGCAATCTGTGCAATCTCAGCCTCTCCAAGGTTCCTAGAGCCAAATGAGAAAGTTACAGACACAAGGGAAATCCTGGATTATGTCTCTTGAAATCTTGAAATTGTACTTCAAAGTAATAACCAGAGTAGCATACAAAAACATTATGATTTTTTTTCCTCCCAGGAATTCAGTCATTCCAAAAGTTGGAATAGCTGTCTGCCTGTAACATGAAATTAGTTCTCCACATTGAGCAACTTAAGAGATCTATTGCACTGCATTCCTCGATCATACTTTGAGGCAGCAAAGGATGAGGCAGTACAAGGATGGCAACAGAAGGAACCAAACTCAAACTAGGGCAAAGAATTTAACAGTTATAAGTGAAGCAAAGCTGCTTCAGTTCTGAGACCACTAATCATAGACATACCTACAGTCAAAATGATGAATGTGAAGAATAATATACTACACAAGTGATCAAAGTAACTGAAAAACATTAGTTCTCTATTATGCACCTGCTAACAAGGATTTTGCTGCCTGAAGTCCCTGACTTAGAGGTAATCTGGATATGGCCAGAGCTAGGCTTGACACAGAACCAATAGCAAGCCAGCCCAGCCCTCCAGAGTGAACATTTTCCCCTTGCTCAGGGACAGAAGAGCTGTCCGGCTGCAGAACTTGAAAGAATTTTCCAGGGAAAGTAAAATACATAGAATGGCCACTATGCAATTATGTGCACTAATGTAAACGTTACAAAAGGCAGAGATTGCCTTTTAGACCATTGTTGTACTGGTCAAGTATTAGAGATATCTCTGAGCAAACATTCACACACTTAACTGCTGTCTAAGGCAACAGACATCAGGCATGTTAATGCAGATGCTTCTTTATGTCAGTGCTAAAAGTACCATTAAACATTTATCACAGCCATCCTAACATAGGGAGTTTGCAAGAGGGAGCTGGTTTCCAAAAGAGAAAATAAAATAAAAATCATTGCTATGATGACTGCACTTGCTTTTAATGTTTGGCCATGAAAACGTCAACTAGCTTTAAAACTTAGTGCTGTAACTGCAAGATTTGGAGACACCTTTGTCTCTGGGCAGTTACAGCAACTTGGTACTTGAACAAGACACTTGGGGTAGCACACAGAGACAGTATCAGACTTTTAAAATTAAATTAGAAAACAACCAACCAACCAACCAAAACCCCCCCAAAACCCAACCAACCAACCAACCAAAAAACCCCCAAAACCCGAATTAACCAACCAACCAAAAAACCCCACCCAAGACAGTTGTGAGCTTTCTCTAGAGTTGTCTACAACTTCTCAAGTGCTTGTCTACAGACTCAGGCACTCACTACCTCACTATTCAGTCACAGGCTCCACAGAGCATCACCAGAAACTCAATCTTGAAGCTACTTTTTTGTTAGTTTGTGGTTGTTTTATTTTTCACAGAGCAAAGAAAACCCAGAATCCTGAGCAGCATCTTGTTTCATAGAGAGTTTGTCTAAAGGGAAGCATAAGATGTGAGCTAGACCTTTCCTTGCAGTTATAATTTAGTCCTTACCTCCTGACACGATTCAATAAACTCATCTAAAGTTACAACTCCATCTTTGTTCTTATCCATTTTCTGAAAAAGAAAGTAAAAAAATTAGCTTTCATTAGTAACACTGTTGTTACAGTATAATATCTTAGTTGATGCAACCTGAATAAAGCTGGGCACTTGATAAGCTTGGATCACAGACTCAATGTCATTGCTAGATGACACTGCTGACTGCTGAGGACTCTGGGATTTGGAGCACTTTTGAGGTTATCTCCAACTATTTCCTTGACATACACCACAATCTCTGCACTTATTGCACTGGTTATTTATTCACTGCTTCACCCACATTCCTGTCTGTCATTAGGGCAGTTGAGAGAAGCAGCACAGAAGGGCCGCAACACATGCAGAGGCTTCAGACTTACTGCATGTGGCACCTCCCAGTGCAAAGGGTCAGGCTAAGAGACAAGTCAGATACCGCGGGAGCCAGGAAGTCAGCAGACACTGTAGTGTCAGGCTGAATGGTTGCTAGGGTTTATTTTGGAATATACAGTGAGGCAGAGACACAACTTTCCAGTAAAGTCAATCAGTGCACAGCTCAAGTGTTAAGAATATCACTTAAAAACCAGTTACCTGGAAAAACACTTCTACATGCTGCCTTGGTGCATCTTCCTTGAGCACTGGATACGTGTACTTTCCCATCATATCATAAATTGCCTTTACGATATCCATCATTTCCTGCCGTGGCAGCACAAACACAAAAGGGAAATTAAGAGAAACGGTAACACCTTTCTGTCTTGTACCGCCCTTTTCTTCACCCTCCCTCTCCTATTACAAAACAGCACACAGACTGCCTGTACACATGAAGACAGATGTACTGTGACACACAAATTCATCCTCTTTAAAGCAGTTTCTTCTCCCTGCCCGTGCCCTGCCCTTGCCCCAGCCGTGCCGCGGGTCCCGGTGCTCCCTCTGCTCACACACAGCGGCTGCTGGGAGCGAGTGGGGTGCTCTGTCCTGAGCCCATCCCAGGGGCCCTCACAGCTGGCACTGGGAGCCTGGCCCCTCTCCACCACTGGCACAAATTGCCACTGGGCTCCATGGCCAGTGGCAGGAACTGCAAACCCTCCAGGGACACACAACAGTTTTGAGTAGACCAAATGTATTTGAAACATATTCAAGGCTACAATGCTCCAAACCCAGACTTCCCACTACGGGAGCAAGCAATACTTGACAAGAAGATAAAAGCAGGTGACAATGCAGGATTTGGAACTGGTGCTGGGGGCTTCCAGTGCTTCAGGTGACCCACACTGTGCCTTCTTGTGCCTCAGTCACCAACTCGTTATTGCCACTGCCACCCTCCTCTTTGCAAAGGTTATGTGGCTCACAGCTGTAACGAGGATTTTGCTCCTAGCTAAAGCAATTCATTAAAAGCACTACAATATAGGAAAATATGTCTAGCAAATCATGCAATAAGATCTCTGTGCACTTTGCTTAGACACAGATAAATGCTCAAGTCCATTCTGATTTGCTTTTAATCAGCTGCATGCAAAATTAATTGTGTTCTGCAACAAAAAAAGAGTTGTCTCTCTTCTGAAATCGACCACATTTGTCAGGAACAGCCTTACCTCCTTGTTTATATAGCCATCCTTATTTATGTCATACAGATTAAATGTCCATCTTAGCTTTTCATGAACAGTTCCACGTAGCAGAATGGACAACGCCATCACAAAATCCTGGTTTGAGGCAGAGAGAGAAGTGTGAATTTTCAGAACATTCGTTTCTAAGTCCTCTTTATATCATGCCAGTCAAAAGATTTATCTTTTTAGGATGGAGCATATGGTTATCAACCTCTTCTGGCTCCCTCTTCTGAAAATGTGTCCCCTCTGACTGAACTCAATGGATGAAGCGTTTGCTAAGATGTTTGGTTTTTAAGAGCAGTGCCAGATGTTCCAGTGACTATTCTCCTCCCTGCTGCAAGAAGTCCTCACTCAGATTGCCACTACCTGGCTCAACACAGCTGGACTGTGCCTGTGGAAGTAGAAGATGATGCTTTCTTACCTCCAGATCTAGGCGCTGGTGAAGTAGGGAGAAAATCCAGCATTTTCTCTGTGTCCACCTTGAGAGATGGAGAGATCCTAAATTTCTCTAACACAGGGGTTTTGTTCTCTGGCAAAACCTGTCAGACTTGACCAGATGTGATTCCTGTCACTAATTACTCAGTGTGGGACACAGCATTTTAATTGCATTTTTTTGTTTCCAGTAAAGTTATTGCTTCCAATAACTTTGATTTATTGTTTAAACTGCATGCTGGCTCGGGCACTGTGAGTAGCATTGCTACAGGGGTTTGTTAGCACGGTTTCTGATAACTTATTTAACATCCTTAGTACTTCCCATGTCACCTCCAGGAGCTCAGCATGAGGCAGTGCATCACTGCTTAAAACACCCTGTTCCTTTTTGCCAAGGCTCAGAAGGATTTGAATTTGTTGAACGTTATAAAAAAGGGTACAAAATGCTCATGTTTGAGAACCAGTAAATAGACAGGTCTTCCAGGAAGGAAAGCTCAGCATTTTCTAGGTTATTTTTTTTAGGTTTTTTTTTTTTTTTAACAGCACTTCCCTGTTCTCAGGCTGTTCAGGTTTCTGGACACCTTTAACTACTGAGTAGCTGCAAACCTCGTACTGCAGCCCTTTCTACAGAGACACACGCATACACATGGAAACATTCCCATTTTACATTCAATGAATCAATGCATTTCCCAGTCTTATCTGAAAATTACTGGAGTTCTTGGCCATTTGACAGCAAAGACAAGACTGTCTATGATTTGTAGTTTTATAGTCACAGTGAAATGTCTTCAAAGCTATGAAGTTCATCCACCAGACATCTATGACTTAACATATCCTTCTGCTATACTCCTACAGCTATGGGTGTGAGCATGAAGAGTGGTTGTAGCCACAGGCCTTTTACTTACAGGGTGCACTTAGTTTCCATTGGATACCAAGTACCTGAGATGCTTATTCAACACCTCAAATAAGCTTAAAGAAACCATATTCCAGGAGCATACAGATGTAACTATGCAATCATGTAATTCATGATGCCTGCAGAAGGTACAACTTGCAAGTTATCTGTGCCCCTCATCTCTCTTCCCATGGGACTCTCCTCGACCTCTCCTCTCTGCCTCGTAAACCTCTGCACTTCCTCCTTCTGATCCTGGCTCTTCTGATCGAGATGTTTCTTGACTGGGAGGAAACACAACTGCATCTGCACTAAAAAAACTGAACCAGATTTCAGAACGTCACCTGGCTTTAGACTGAAAGCTCTGACCCTTAATCCAACACGTCCTACTACTTGGCAAGGAAGAATGGACGGAAAAGCTTAAAAACACCAAACTGAGAAAGCGGCATAGAAGGAAGATGCAAAACAATTACCTCAAACTTCACTGAGCCATTTTGTGCAGTGTCAAATGCATTGAAGAGGTAATGTGCATACATGCTGGCATCTGAAAAAAACACAAGCATGAACGGGTACAGCAGCTCTTTATACACTAATGGCTCTAAACAACAGTGGCGACCTTATTTTCCTTCTGCATAAAAACCAGCCTTGTGGCATTCTGTGAACCAGTAAATGTTAACATGGACCTGCAAAATCCTGACACCATCCCTTAAAACAGCCTTGAAATGCAAAAGCTTTTGTTACAATAGAAACTATTTGGATTATGAGGCTGTACCTGAAAGAACGAGCAGGAGAAACCCAATCATCCCAGAATATCTCTGGGTCAAATGGAGTGTTAGCTCTGGTGGGAAATATAGCAAAAAACCTAGAGTGTCTGCAGCACATGTGCATCCTTCCTCTACCATTTTGTTTTGTGTGAGACATGGCAGAGACCCGCAGGGACTGCCCATCTTCAGAAGGCTCTTGCTCCAGTAACTTGACTGCTAGAGAGCAATCTCACCTGAAGCACTTTTTCATCCTTTTGAATCTTAAACTGCTGGTTTTAGAAAAACTTTTCTGTTGAGAAGAACAATTTCCATGGCCCTGTGAATGACAGCTGTTGACTAGGAATAACAGTAATGATACACAGAAAAAAATCCAACTGGTGTACAACTTTAAGACCTTCAGTGGCCTGTTCTCTGCTCTGGAGGCAATTTGCACTGCTCTCTGCATTGCCAGAGCCCAGCTTTTCAAGACAGAAGCAACAGACATTAAAGTTCCTTAATTATTTCATTGTTACTCTAGCAGCCACACACTTTTAGTCTCTTCTATTCCTTGTCTCCAGCACACAGCATCAGTCAAACCTCAGTCTCCAGACTCAGTGCCTGGGTATTCAGGTGAAGCCTGGTGCCCTGTGCTATGCACACAGGTGGAATGACCCAGCATCTCCTTACTTTGACATTATTCAAATTCAGGAAAATGTAACAGTGTGCAGAAAAATCAAATACTTAAGTTACTGTCATTCATAAGGATAGAATACACTGGGCTTCAGGGAAAAAAACATTGTGTACTACATTTTCAAGAGAAGGATTCTAAAATAAAATAACTCCAGAGGAAAACCACAGTGTTATTTATGGGGTAGTCCTACTAAAAGCCCCCATTAAGCTAAACTAAACAATGAACTAAAAATATTAAGCTAGAGGTCTTATTTCAATTTGGTACAACGCACATTAAGAAATACTTAGTTCACTGGTATCCCTTGATGACAGATTAGCAAAAATTAAAACTGCCAATGACAGCAGCCCTGTGTAACAAAAAAGCACAGCCCTGGGGTGGCAATTGTTACAATTCAGAGCTACATTACCACCTTTAGGTTGCACAGGTTTTTCCGTAAAGAGAGCCATAAAGGTGAAAGAATCTCTGAAGATTCCAAAATCTCACAACTTATGACACTAAGACTGTATAAACCGTTTGGAAACCAAGTGAAAGAAAAGAGTGTAAAATACAAAATCCCATCTGCTGCTGAACTGATTTTCTGTTAAGCATGGTTGTACTTCCATCATCATTAACTAAGGGAGAATCACATTTCAAGGGAATGGGACACACAGAAAAAGGAAAGACAAGTCTTTGACAACCTCAGTAGAATGGAAAAAAGTTATCTATCCATGAAAAAATGAAGTTTCTGTGCCTGACTCTTTTTTTACACCTGAGCTGGGTCACGTAAAGGAGTTGTTTGGGTAGCTGATTTTCCTGGGACCTACTGAAACTCAAGTTGGAAAAAACCCCACATCCAGAAACACATTGAAATTATAAATACTTAAATTTTTGCAATCAGTCAATGGACTGGTTGCATTTTATAACAAAACAAAGCAATCACAACAGGAAATAATCAAGTCTATACAGAAATTTAATGCAAACTTTTTATAGGTGTACATCTTTGAGGTCCCCTGCACTGTAAAACACATAAGCATAACGTGGTTTTTCTTGACATTTATTGAAAAAGCCCGTGTTAATGACCTTCTAAAAGTAAAGCACATGCACACAAACACTCTTGCAGAAACATCAGTTATCATTCCCCAGGGAGTGTATTCTGCAGCTATTACAGAGTGGAATAGATTTGAAAAGCCTCAAACATTTAATCTTTTACTAAAAAAATGACTAATTTTTTTCAGTTTGAAAACAGCATCCCCACAGAATATATCCAGTTAGAAGAACATACAGATTCTCGATGTTTTTAAAAGGCAATAACATATATTATTTGAGTGATTTAATACAATACTGTCATATTGCCATACATGGCATGACCCTGTCCCAGTAACACAAACACAAAAAATGATCATTTCAGGTAGCCAGGAGTTCACATATCAACTAAGAACTGCTTTAAGAATTTTAAGGAGGTTTTGATTGATTTTCAGGCCAAAATGGGGTCTGGGAGCTTTCTGTGCTAGACACTACACGCCCAGCAGTCCAACAGCAGGGAAGCCAAGACACACTAAGGGGAAGAAATTTCACTTTCTGCCAGCCAGAAAGTCAGTAAAGAAAAAAGCATCAATCCCCAGTTTCTATTTTGGACCCTGGGGAATAAAGAGCTGGAAACTAGGGGCAATCTTTAATGGGGTTTGTCTGTGTGAAATAACTGTTCAAAGGGCCCAAACAAACTTATTACCTTGATGGTTGTGTTTCTGTCTAAAATCCTGCACAGCTTAAGCTCGATTCCCACTCCTTGCACAGATGATGTGCAGCCAGCTGGCAGGAAGGAATGTTAAGGCATGCTCCAATAACCCTGACAGCCACAAAGCACTCCGCTTACCTCCATGAGGAAAAAACTGTGCATAGATCTGTTTGAATGTTTCTTCATTAACAACCCCACTGGGACATTCCTGTTGGAAAACAAACAGATAAAAAAAAGAAAAACAAACCAAACAAAAACAAACCAAACCAAACAAAAAAAAAAAGGGAAGAAAAAAATTCAAGAAAAAACACAGCTTTGTAAAGGTTCATTTGCAAAACTCTATAGGCCCGAAGAGAGCAATTAAACAAATCACTTTCCTGTTCTCACAGTGTTCTGCATGCACAGGCTGTGCAGCTGGAGAAACTGAAGTAATTCAGACGGCAATTTCATCTTAAGCATCTCACAGACTTGGTTCACCATTATTAAACATTTCTAACTGCATTTTCAGCAGTGTTTCATCGCTGGTTTAGAGGATGACCTAGAAAGGCAGCTCCTGCCTCCTGTTATATGAAGCTTTCATTTAATAATTACAAATAATGTTCATGCCAGCTAACACCTTCCTGTTTGATGCCTCCACAGACATGAATTCATTAATCCTCAGCAACAGACTGTACCTGGGTGCCTGACACCAGCTCCATGGAGGTGAACAGTTCGTGGTACACCAGTAAGTCTGTACAAATAAGCATTAATAATAGCCAAAAAAGATTAGACCATTTCTAACCTGTTTATCTGCTCAATCTTCTGTAAAGTTCTGAGGAGCCAGACTGTGTGCCCAAGCAAATTTTCTAAGCTGTGGGCTTATTTATTTTTAAGCTCTGGTACTGCAGTGCAAGGCATTTAATTTCCCTTTTGGCTGCTTTAAACAAGGGCAAACCCTTAGGAAGAAGGTGACAGTTTTCAGCACTGAAATTCCTGACCAGCCCCGTGGGGCAGGATTTGGGAAGGGAAAAGGGGATCGATCCCTGACTGGAAGGCTCACACTGGCTCTGCTGTAGCTCAGCAAAACCAAGCCATGATGGCAGTTTGGGGCAGAAGGTGCTCTCTGGGCACTAATAATCCCCAAAATCTGGACAGAATCTGGACAGCACCCCTGAAAGATGGACATGGCAGGTACGAGGGGCTGGGCCTCCAGGAGCTTTACCCTGCAAGTGGGACCTCAACTGGGGTCCTCAGCTCTTACCCAGCAGGGTGCAGGGCCACGGACAATGCAGGAGACAGCTGGAAAACAGCACAAAAACTGTTTTGTGAATCCTGTTTCCTTACTCTCAACACGTTTTTTAAAACTTCAATTACTTGGACAATTCAAGTTAAGTTTAAGAGCAAATTTAGCTTGTCTATGGTGGTTCAGCAGCCCCCCACCAGCTCAGTATGTCTGTACCACAGTGGATTACAGAACCTCGGGCATTGCTATCTAACCATGAGCTGTTTTCAGTTATATAAAATATTTACCAGCTGATGAGAAACTATTGCTCAAATTTGCGTATCAACCAATTTCGGAAACTAAACCAGAGCAAACCAGTAAAATAACCGTAGAACTGATCCCTTCTCACAAAGCACAGAATCGCAGACACATGGAAGCCAGCTTCCTCCCACATTCAGACACACCAACTGACAGAGACCCCTCGGGTCTGTCCCTGCTGCAGGAATGTGAGCCTGCTCACAGCCATTTGATTCCTCAGCCTCAGCAGAGTGATACAGGGGGGAAAGAGGGAGCAAGAGCACTGTCACTCCTCGCAGGACGTGCTGAAGGTGATCTGAGTAGGCTAACTCAGAATCTCTCACAAAATGGCACATAATACCTTGGTTTGATGTTTATGATTCAGCTGCAGGGCAGATTTGGGATCAAGAAAGTTCATCTGTTACTGGCACTACACTTACTCCATGCATTCCTCTCTGTGTCATGCTGCCTCTCTTTAATACAGGTCCTTCAGCAAGAAACTTCATGGAATATGTTCCCTTTGCACAAGGAATCACCAGTTTTCAATTTTTGGGACCCCACTCCTACTACCTTCCCCGATAGCCCTAAATTGCTGTTCAGAGACAGCAAGCAAACAGTTGATCCTGACGATTTTTCGACCTGCCACTTGTGATTTTGTAGATCTTATATTTGTTATCTCTCTCCCAGGCTGAAGCATCCAGCCCTGAGAAGCATTCTTTGACCATCCCTTCTCTGCATCTATCTCCACCATACCCTTTCTGAGTCAGCAGGCTGGGACATGCAAGACGCCAGTGCACCACTCACTCATTTGTCCTGCAGCATAACACTGTTCTCTCCCTGTTGCTCTGATATTTTCCTAATAAATCCTAGCTAGAATTATTGGAGAAATGGGATGGAAACTGATTTTCAGATCTTGTCAATCATGCTAAGGCTAATCCAGTCTATTGTCTAACCCTGGCTAATTTTCTGGCAGCATGTTGTATTTTCCCCCTGGATTTACCTCCTAAAGTACTATAAATTCATTCTGCACTAGCACATCTAGGAGGGCCATGCTCTGTGCAGACAGAGGTGTTGTGGTAGCATGAACAAGCTTGGGGATGAACAGAGATGAGTCTGAAACAGCACAGATCCAAGGATCTGTCAAACCACACTACCTGGGATGTGACTGCTACACCACGGGCTGTGGCAGGAACCCCCTCATCTCCCTGTAACTCTGCGCTTGGCTGCACTTTATTAAAGGTCAGGCTTGGGCACACCTGTCACGGCCCAGGCTGGTTTGCAGGTGTGTGACAGCCACTCACTGCCAGCAGCCCGGAGTTTCCACGGGGCACACACTCCAGGCCTTGCAGGGCCAAGGCACAGCCTTATTCTGGCAGCAGCGCAGGCTGTGGAATTTCAGATGAGACACCTTCCGAAGTCTAAGAAAATCCCTTTGAATTAGTGACACAAAAAGCTGGAGGAAGATTCAAGTCTATGACTTATTTATTGATGAGTTGCTTAGATACCTTTTAAGAACAGAAAGGACTTTGACAAGAAATTCTTCCACCATGAAGAGCCTATAAAAGGAAAAAAGGGATTTTTTCCAAGCCTCTGATCTGCCAGCATCACCTGCTGCTGATGTGCATTCACTAACCATGGAAAAGGACACTACAAGCAGGAAATCACTTAATCTTGTGCAAGTCATGGAAGGAGAGCAAGGGGGGTACTTCTGGTGAAAGTGAGGCAGTTCCTTAATCATAAAGCTGTTTGCTATTGAAATTAGGATGGTTAGGTCTGGGTTCCTTCCTCCAATGCCGAAATCTTGCTGTCTTCCACCCACTCTTTAGGAAGGAAATCATCAGTGATTTGGGAGATAGCTGGACTAAATAAAAGAGAATTTGTTGCTTGAAAGTCCTTCAAATTCTCTTTTAGTCTATGTCTTCATGTCCTGACAATTCCTCTTCTACTGGTTATGTTTGAGGGTCTCAATTAAAAGCCAAACCTGACACTGTGGTCTTGACCTCACCAGGGCCATCCCTTCTCCAGGATCAAAGTTTGTTCCACACCAGGGGTATAAAGACCAATCGGACTACCTAAAGCAGTGGCTTCCGGATCAGACCACGTCTTTTCATCTACTGACAAAACTAACAATACTTTCTAATTCTCTATAGCAAGATTCCTGGTGAGATGAGTATCCTCAAACCATTCCAAAACTCCTCATAAAACATCCATTGCCTGGTTTCCTTGTCAAAAGAAAAGTGGTTACTTTTTCATCTGTCTGTGCCACTTCTAATAAAGTAAAAATCATAAAAGGCAGAGTAATTCAATAGAAGCTAACAACTACCATAAGAGATTCTCCTAAATGTTTCCTAAATGTTCACTTTTCTGAAGCTTGTAATTTGACGTACACTAAACGAATAAGCTGATATTTATTTATGTTATCTTTTAATCATAGATAAGACCAAGTACCCTATCCACAGCCATTCTTGGGTAGAAATGTTCTCCTTAGTCACTGAAATGCTGTTGCTTCAAGGCCTCACAGGGCACTTGCAGAGTATTTCACCAAATTGTCCTTCTTTTTAAAACCAAGCCTAGCACAGCACTTACCCATCCTTTCCAGCACAGTGCTACTGGCCCGACACTCCAAGATCTCTTTCTTTCTCTTCCCTTGGTAATATAACTATTATATTCACTAAGAACCATAACTGCACATGCTCAAAGAGAGTTTGTAAATGAGGGGCTGATCATTATTTTCTCTCTGTTTGCAGAGTCCCTTGGGTCCCTTCCTCCTTCACCCCCAGAGCCCCAGCCCAGCCAGCAGCCCCGTCTGTGCTCTCCTCACAGGGGCAAGGGCTACTCTGGCAGTTTTAGCCATTGTGCCAGCTTAATTTTCTGAATTTCCACATGATTCCTGTTGCTTCTGATGCTCCACCTGGCAGCCAAACGAAAGTTTGCATCAAAGCTTCAGGAGTGCTGGGGAAAGGCAGCGCTGACGTTGATCGGCCCACTTAGCTCTCTGTAACTGGATTGCTTTCAGACACATATGCTAGTACCAATTCATTTGCACTTAATTGATCACAATTTTTGTTTTTTAAGAGCCAAATAATGCTCAAGAGGCCTCATTAGTGCTACAGTACTACTTAGTTCTGCTGACTCGAAAGAAATCTCTCTTGTGAAATGAAGCAGGTAAACTTAATGTCAGTTTAAATTCCACTGAAGTTAATAAAGGTTCACTCATTCAATAAAAAAATTCTTGTTAGTAAGAAAAAGCATAGTATTCATAAGGCTTTACTTTGACAGCAGGGTTTTAGGTTAACAACTCTCATTCCTTTAACCTATGAATTCTTTAAGAACGTCAGTGAACATTTTTGTGTACTGCTGTCAGGCACAGAACCAACTGCTCATTTTCAGAGAGCTGACTATCGGTCTCTTGCAGCGTGAGCTGTGCATCTGAGCCTACCCTCTCATGCTTCTTCTAAACCACTGAACAGCAAAGGAGCTGAAGCCACTTAAAAACCAACCAAACCAACCAACCAAACCAAAAGGAAAGGAAAACAGAAGTGGAACTTTCTGGAAATAGAAATTAACTTCATCAGTTGCTTCCAGGGTGTGCAGTGCAGAGATGCAGGGACCAGAGGGGAGCAAAGCATAACCTGCCTGTCAGACCGTTCTTGGGTCCCTTGGCCAGAGTACTCAGGGGTCACATTTTGCTAAACTAGAGGTACTCAGTTAGCTGACCACAGGCAAATCCACAGTCCAGATTTGCATCTCTAAGCATTTGCACATCCCTCATGTTTTGTTGCTCTATGTTCTCCCAGTCAGGAGATGTCTTGGGGATTATTAAAGCATCAGAACATTTCTTCCTTGCTCGTACTGCTCGCTTTAGTCTCCAAAAACCTGCTTTGTTACAGACAATTACATCTCATACTACACTTCATTACAAGTTTGCTAAAATACTCACATTAAAGCAAGGTAAGGATGTCTCCAGCATCCCCTCAGTTATTTGGGTTGTCTGTTTCCTGATTTAGTACTAGAAAATTACCCCTTGCAGCATTTCCCCTAACAGCATAGCTCCCCCTAAACCAAGCAAAAAGTCCCACAGAAACATCAGGCCTTTTAAATCCATGTACTCCATTTCGAAGAACGCAAGTCATTAGAAACATGATCTAAATGGGAGGTACTAAATTGGCAAGCTCAAACCTCTGTATTATTGTTGGTCACTCCACTCGTCATCAGTTTATCAATTTTAATCCTAAAAACAGTTTCTCACTCTCCTCCCTGCAATTCCATAATTGTTCCCCAAACTTTACTACTCTGGGGGTAGAAACTTCGAATTACAACCTATGTCTATTCATGGCCATTTTGTTCCTGTGCCAACACTGCTGTTTAGCTCAAAAAATTCTTTCTCCTGACATATTTGTAGACAGAAGGTATTGCATTTTCCTTTGTTAAGTTGTACAAAGGCAAGACCCACCAGAGGCTCTGCTGGTTTTGCTGCCTCTCACCTTGCTTTTGCAGAACCCCAGCCAAAGAAATCAGACCAAACATCTCACGTTAATCTGGCTCCAGTCAGACAGCAGCCAACTCCACGGTGCAAAAGAGACTACTCACATAATGCAGAACATGTTCTGGGAGCAGAGGCGACTGCTAAGAAAAACGTGAATTATTGGTCCTGGAACCAAGAGATGGTGGAGGGTGGTACCCTTTCACATCAGCAAGAGCAAGCTGAAGGCAAAGAGAGAGGGGACATTTGGCCAGGCACCAAGGACACAGGTTAGCGTGCTCTGCTTCTCTGGAGCGGCAAAGGAGCCAAATTTCGTGGAACCCTCCATCAGTTTGGAACACAAACACCAGACTGGATCTGTGACACACTAGAAAAAGACTGAGAAAGTCTGAAGGGAGTGGGGGAACAGATTTTGCAGATAAACAAAGAACAGGAATAAAAGTACTGAGATTTAAGACCCTGATCAGCGAGGGCTCTAGTCCTGTAGCCACCCCAGGCTGTGCTGAGCTGCCTTTGGTGAAACATCATCCCTGTTCCTGCACACCAAATCCTCTGCATCTGGGCTGAGCAGGACCTCGATCCCTCCGTGTCCAATACAAGCGCCTGTAAATGGCTCTGTGATTATTCAGGTGTTGCCTTGTGATTCAACAGGACCTGTGCAATCACTGAGAACAAGCAGTAAGTACAAGCTGGAGAGAGGAAAATGACTGTATTCCCACAAGGATTTTGAATCTCCAGATGGCACTGTAACATCAACCCAAAGAGCAGACGGTTTGGTACAATAGCAAATTGCACAGTAACAGCTGAGCCAGTCTGCCTCCTGTGCAAAATTACTCACCCCACTGAAGCCATGATTTAGAGGCTACAAATGTTAAAGCTGCATTTCCATTTCAATTTAAACCTTAGATATGAAACTTTGTGCATATTGTGTGCAGAGCAGCTGGAGAAAACAGCCTGCTTTGCCCTAGTACCTGGATACAAACCCAGACCTTGCCAGCACTGCCAATTAGTACCAAGACCTTCAGCAAGGTCCGAGGTTTGGGTTTTGTGCATGTGTCTGTCGTTCCTGCCCTGGGACGTAATGGCTCTGTACTGCAAAGTGAGAGGAAAATCGGCAAGGGCAAGGGGTAAGTGTCATGTCTGCTGAGAGGGCTGCAGGTTTGCCTCTCTGGTTTGCACCGCAGCTGCTGGCACAGCCAGCTCCTCCTTTCAGCAAGGAGCAGAGCTCTCCCACCCAACAGCAATACAGGGAGCATTGCAGAGATCTTGGCAGAACTGAGTTTAATGTCCCACTGTAGGCAGTCATGTCACGTCACGTCATGTCACACTGTGTGTTAACCTGTCAAGGTCTGTCTCAAAACCCACATGATTTCTTGCTGGCTGCTGAAAGCATGAAGAGGTTTCAGAGTATGAGTTTTCAGTTAGAAAACTTCACACATGACATGACCTCCTACGTACAGCAGAGGCTGCACAAATACAGAACATGCACCAAACAAACATACAGAAAGCTGAGCTGCACCTTGGCCTGCTTAGGTGGGCAGTGGAAACAAAGGATGAAACCACCAGACTCGTCAAGCAAATTTCAAGAATCTGTCGAAAAGAAAAGCCCTTCTCAAAGTCCAGCAGGTTTCCCTCAGAACTGCCTGTATTTAATGTAGCTCAGCTTTCTTTTGACAGGTTTTTACCCAGTAGAATTGACTTTCCAAGACATTTCAGCATTTCACTGCGATGGTCACTGAAATACTGGAGCTGTCCTTCAAGACCACTTAAAACCCACTCCATGTTCATTGAGCTAGCTCAGTTCTGACCTGTTAATCATCATTAAAACACCAGCTGACACAAACCACCTGGGTGACTAAATCCAAACCCTCAGGCAAACATGTAATGAGTACTCATTCTTCAAGGTCCATAAAGCATCTGCTCCATGTAGCCTCAACATTTCCCCATCCATTCCTACTCGTTATGACGAGGCCCTGCGAGGCAGCAGCAGATGACCCAGAAGCTGAGGCTCATGAGCTGCAGATTCCCTGCTCCCAGGGGGAGCCTGGCTGGAACGGTGGCTCCCAGACAGGGCACGGAGCTGTTTGTGCACACAGTCATACCAGCTGGCCTGCTGCCTGTTTTCACCAAAATCTGCCTCCTCTCCTTGTCTCCTCAGTCTTAACACACATGTCACTTTTGATTTCTCTTTGGCTCCTGCCATTCTGTCCTTATTCCCTACTCATGCAGGACCTTAAAGTCCTAAAGTACTCTGCTAACATCCTGCTACAAGAACAAGACTCTCCAGCTAGAAAATAGCTAAATAGCTAATATAATAGCTAAAATCCCCATCCTAGGCAGCTAAATGCTTATATTTGAACATGAGGAACTGACAAGGATTAAATAAGTAACCATAAAAATATTGTCAGGTTGTCTTAAAGTACTGGCACAGCTGAGAAAATTACAGCGTGCTTGCTGACATTTGGGAAACAAGTTTAATGAGACTATTATGTGCTGAACATTCATCCAAACCCAGTTTTAGGCAGATTACAGTGTCATAAATATTAGATTGAGAGGCAGATTGTGCTCACTTTGCTGTGTTGGAGTGTTCTAAGACAAAACTACTAATGTTTAGCATGGGATAATACAAAATACATCTGAGCAGTTGGGGCTGGTGGGGACATACATACTAGACTCTGTTCATTGCAGTAGTGTTCTTACATTTTTAAATCCTCTGTAAAGGACTTGAAGTTCTCTTTTAGTGAAATTGGTTTGTGCTTCAAGCTGCTCCAGTCCCTCGGGTCTGTGGCACACTGTAGTCATTTCTAATTCATCTTCAATTTTATCTGAAAGAAAAGACAGAAAAATATTTATTTTGGTTGTTACCTTTGCTCTGTTAACATGGTGGATAGGACAGACTGGAGCAACAGAAGCAAAAGAAACCATCAGCAGAACTGATCTGTGTAACTGCTGAAAGCAAAATAAAAGCCGCAAGAGTAAAGCAATAGCTCAACATTTCTTACTGGGCTGTCTGTTAGTTCCCTGTTCACAAAGCTGGAGCTGGTGGTAAGAGCAGGCAGCAGGAACATGGCTTGAAAAGGGAACACCAGACATTTCATACCTAAATATTGGAACAGCGTGGAGGAACAGGACTTTCAAAGTTCCAGCTTTAAAGAAAGCTGTGCAAAAATACATGAGAGAGCAGACACACTTAAGCATATTAGACAGTGACATTATACTGAGGGTGAACAGGGAGGGAAACTCTTCCGTGTTCTGATCAAAAAGCTTGCTATAGAGACATCAAAAATCACTTCACCCTAAGAGAAATTCGAGAAATGTCCACAGTTGCTGAATCTGGAATGAATCCAGCCTGCATTTGCATGGACTTTTTGGGGAACCAGGTAAGAAATGAAAAACACTTAACGTGCATTTTATTCAAGAGACTGTTCTTCCACACAGAAGAAAAATACTTGACACCTATCACATCCTGTATTACCATAATCTCACTTCTTTTTTGATGCATGTTTTCCCCTGTCAAGCTCATTTCCCCAGGAGTGTATGCAATGCCCAAATATGTAGATACTTAATGTTGGTCAGTTTGGGGTTCTCTAAACTTCAAGGACCAGATGCAGGTTTCAGCTGACATGAAAATCGAATCCACATCCAAAGGTTGCTTGGCATAAAAGCTTATTGTCAAAACTGCACAATTTATCCCTTGTAAAAAAGTTTTAGGTTATTTGGCTCAAGCATAATACAGTAATTTCTGCTGTAAGAGAAGGATTTAATGAGAAATGTGCCGGGAAATAGAGTCCCTCTGACTAGAGGAAAGGCATGAATTCAGAGCAGACTGGCTCAGAGAAAGAACAGACCAGACCAAAGCTGTATTTTTGTAAGTTAATTAATTCTGCGCGCACACACACACACACACATGAACGTTATTAAGGGAGGACGCGGGACAGTGAGTGCTAATGGTTAATTAACATTGGGTCACTGTGCCAGGATGAAGAAACCAGTTCGAAATATTGGGGAATTCAGCCATTCTCCTAATCCACTGTGTCTGGACTGTCACAGTCAGCATTTGCAGGGCTTGAGCAGCTAAAATACAGGCCTAAATGCTGTGCTGAAGGTGCCTTGCACAGCAAGGGCATAAAAAGAGGAGCAGCGTTTCACAGCCATCTAAGGTGCAGAAAAAGTGACTGAATGATGGCAAGTGGTCAAAAGAGGCCTGAAGGACACACCTTTCCCACACAAAGGGAAAATGAAGACTCTAGAAATTACAGCTCCTGTTAGAAGAAAGGAAATGAAAAACGTTGCCTGCTACAGGAAAAAGAAAAATTAATGTGAAATTAGGGGGAAAAGCCATTTTCTTTGGATGAGAACTAAATGATGAAGGAATGTAGAAGCTGTAAAGAGAGAAAAGTGTGGGGAAGAAATTCTTTAAACCGAGGGAAGAAAAATGAGTGGCTGAAAAACAGAGAAGAAATCCATTTAAAAGGGAACCAGGTTAGGGAAACTCATCACTCATCCATACCTTGGACAGGAAATTCCTTTCTAGTGACCTCTGGTTAACTGTAAATTCTCTAAACCTTTTCCTTAACAACATGCACGTAACCTGATTCCCCTCCTGTGCATCCCCAGTCCCTGATACCATAAGCAGTTCACACACGACCTTGGCAAGCGTTTGCTTTTCCTCTGTGCAAGGTGAGCTTGGAGCCTTTCTCTGCTCTGTAACCAGCTAAACACACACAGCTTCTCACTGGCATTCCCTGTTGCTTGACTCTCCCTTAAGTTCTTTATGACTTCAGTCTGTAAACTGTAAGTGTAAAATACTGGCTAACTAGTCTTTATATCCTGTAATATAATTTACAGAGAGAGGAAGATAAAAAAGAAATATCTGTGGAGTCTCACGTATCTGGTGAGGCTGATGAGGGAAACCAGCCTGTTGGAATATTCTCTTACTTGGTTTTATTTATGCATCTACAATGTGCAGGTTTCTACAGAGGCCGGAAAGATCCAGCTGAGAGAAGTCCCATTCTTTTGCAAGGACATTTTGATATGACTGATTTTTTTAATGTTTTGTTGTTGTTGAGTTTTTTTCCCCATATATTTTCTCAACTCTTTCGTAAGCAGCCAGGTTTTCCAAACACTTACTGGAATTAGCATTAGTAATTAAAGAAAAAGGTCTCACTCAAAAAAACTTGCTCTCTAGTTTCACAGTAGTTTTAAACAAAATCTGCAGAACTAGAGCTCAAAACTCAGAGTTATCCAGATGCCAGTTATACAAGAAGGCCCAAAATTAGGGTCTCGGAATTATTTTTTTTCCCCAAAATATTCTGGGATAAAATATTACTTGGTAAACACTGTATTTTAATAATGATATTTGTCTTTTGACTGTACTGACCTCATTCAGTGAATCATTACTTCAAAGGAGTGCAACTCATCTCCTTCAGTTTGTCCTGCAAGAACAGGCTTTGCCAACAATGAGCTTGGGTCCCACAGGGCAGCTATTTCTATGTTAAAAATAAGCCAGATTATTTTTGTAGATTTGATTCTATTTCCTATGCTGAGAAATGTGTCTCTTTTCTCATAATAAACTGCAGAAAGAAAATTATGAAAAATTTATCCCTCTCAAAGGGACACTCTATTTTTTTCCTTCTGTTCCCTGTTCCAGAACCTGTGTTAAACTCTGCCTCTGAAGAGGATCTGATGGTTCCCTGTGGGTTAGTCCTTTCATCTGCTTCCACTTCCTCTCCCAGGGGAAATATTTCAAATCTTATCAAAAGAACTTGCGAAGATTTAGATCTGGCCAAGGGGACATTCAAAACATCACCAGACCAACCATTTTCCAGTACACAAACTCAAAAATGGTAGAGGGCTGTTCCTTCTGTGGAACATGCCCTAATGCAGCAGAGCAGTCCTGGGCCTTTCTTGGAGCCTCACCACAGAAAAAAAAACACAAGAAAGACATGTTAGGTCACTTTGTCTATCACTTGCCAACAAAGAGCTATTTTCCATGATGCTTCATAATAAAACTTATCTTAGGGGTAACAGCTTCCCATTAATAGGCCTCACAGATCAAACATCCCCTCCCCTGTGTTCAGCCCATTTCAGCTTTTCTCAGCTGTCATCCCGTATTCAAAGGTTTTCCTTCAGCAACCTCCCTGTTCATCCTTC
Source organism: Pseudotriccus pelzelni (assembly GCA_035584735.1). Lineage (NCBI taxonomy): Eukaryota > Metazoa > Chordata > Aves > Passeriformes > Tyrannidae > Pseudotriccus > Pseudotriccus pelzelni. The sequence goes on along the minus strand of JAWMRA010000028.1, from coordinate 344,777 downwards.
CTCCCTTCCTGGCCCAAGTCAGCAGTGGGAGCAGCGCGGAGGGGACCTGGAGCCAGAGACCTGAGGACACCAACTGCTCTTCTGTGCAAACTGACCTTTTCAACTCAATAGTCCTCAACCTCCACAAAGATTTTTTTGGTCATTACTTGTTTCCTTTCAGAGCTTGCTCTTAAGTCAGCTCTTTTCAACCTTCTGTTCCCTGACGCCCTATAAATTAGTCACAGTGACCTCAGTGGCAGAACAGGAGATTATCACTTCCTCCTCTGCCCTCACCTTTTATCATGAATATCATATTTCCTTTTATTTATATTTTCATTATCACACAGGCTCAGTCCCTCCAGCTCTTCACAGATGTCACTGTATGAAATATGAGCCCTTGCATTTATAAGCACGGCAGTTTTATTAATCTGAAGCTCACTTTAGGGTGGTGACTGCAAGCAGAAGTGTATATACATAAACACATGTAAATTTAAACTTTTAATGGGAATAATGTTAAGATATTTCATCTATTATCACATTCTTCCTCAGCTTTGCCTTGTTTACAATTTGCTCAATATCCTAAGAGATTAGAGAGTGGGAAACAACCACGCCACCGGTTTACAGTTATTTTCTTCTTTTCTTCTTCAGTTTGCAAGTGCATGAACAGCCTTCCTGATGGAGACCCGTGCCCCAGGGCCTGGGGAGCACAGAGCCAGTTAGTGAGAACTGGAATCTTAGCAAATAAGTCACCATTTATTATTCTGTATCTCCAAGTATGACTGGTTTTGTTGGTTTTTTTCTCAGTTGGGTTATCTGTGCTCACCAATTAGGTGGACACATTAACTAATGCAGAAGATTTCTCCTGCATGCAGGTACTGAAAAATGCTAATTTATTCTTTTTGTTTGTTTGTTTTTAGCTCCAGCACTCCTTGAAATCATCCCTGGATGGCTGCAATGAGTTGTGTCCTAGGCTGAATATTGTTTAGCCAGCACAGAACATTCTCTTAGCTGTTTCCTTACAATCAGTTTAAAAACAGAGGACTGGGAGGAAGCACCTTCTGAGTTAGGATTTGTCCCTGGCCATACTTTTGTGACTGCTTTAAGAGCAGGGTATGAAGTCTGGGTCTGGCAGAACTACCTGTGCTAATCCTATTCTGAACTAGAACCAGATTGTAATAATAACTTGGTTTTGTAATTTTTTTGGTGCAAAATAGCATCTCTATTTTCTTAGCCCATAGGATAGGCACATTTTTTTATATCCAACAAACCGTGACCTCGCTTTACCAAGAAAAATAATCCTGACATACTTGTATGTATATGCATATTTTTCACATTGTTGCCAAGGAAAGATACTTTATTTCGTTTTTCTGCTGTCTGCTCAAGAGCAGAGAATGAATTTTCATTAAGGCAGATCAATATTTTAATGGAATACGCTGTAGAAATTACTTCATGAGGCTTGTTTTATTCATCCTTTCATATTTTTTCCCATTTTACCTTTTGTTATCTTTACATTCTGAAAAGTTCCACACTTAGACTGCCTGCAAACAGCCCCCCATTTCACAGAATCCCAGAAAATGGCTTGGCTTGGAAGGGGCCCTAAAGATCATCCAGTTCCAGCACCCTGCCATGGGCAGGGACACCTTCCACTAGACCAAAGTGTATTTGTGCACTGTAAGACAGGGAACAACCATGTGTTCTTTACCAGCTGCTGCCTCGGCTCTGGGCCTGAACAGCCACAGGGCCACGTTTCTGAACGTGCCCATCCCTCCTTGTGCTGGCAGCTGCCTCTGCACCAGCAGCACCTTGCACAGGACTGGTTTCACTGGGCTTTTCTCCCTGGGGAAACACAAGCAGCACCACACACCTTTCCCAGAGTGGCCACCTGCGATACCCCAGCGTTTCCAACCTGCACACGAGCAATAGTGATGCCTCCTGCAGCGCTAGGGCTGGCCCAGGACCACCTGAAGGTGTAAATGATGATTTAATAAAAATGCAAATGACCCTGTTCCCTGCTTCCCAAGGCTGCAAGGTGAAACTGTGGAACGCCAGGCTGCATGGCTCATGGGAGGATTTTGAAAACAAGTTGCTTATAATAAATTCACTTTTTGTTAAAGACAAAAATCAAGATGTGAAATACACCTAACGTGCCCAGTGTTAATTGTAAAACTGACAGGTGTTAGATGAAATGGGTAATTTTACAAATACAGCTGAAGGGGATTAAATTATGGGCAAGAATTATTAGACTGCATCTTGTTTTTATTAAAAAAAATTAGCTACATTTTAGGACAGAGGACCTGAAGAAAAAATTAACTCTAGTTTATCCATGACATATTTGAAATTAATCTCCAGACAGAATGTATTCTTGGGGAGGTCTCACAGGAAACAGATTTTGCCTGTAGGAAATCAATTGCAAATATTTGGAAACCTCATGAAGAGAAATGGCTCAAGGCCTGAATGCTCCCTGGGGCAGAAAGCTCAGGAGCAGGAGCTGGGTGAGAGCTGCATCACTGTTGCAGCCCTGCACAGTGGCCCCAGTGCCCCCTGCCACTGGTGTCCGTGGGAGCTGTGGGAGTTGGTGCTTTTGGGAAGCCCCTGGAGGTCTGAGCTTCCAGGTCCCTGGGGCAACGGCAGCTGCCAAGCAGAGTGTCACTGTCCATCAGCTCATTTCTGTTCTTTGCATGGCCCCCCCAGAGCAGAGCACAGTGCTTCCAGCCTTCAGGCCACCCCATCTGGCAAATCCCTGTACGCCCCTGGAGCCTGGCAGGGACACGCAGTGGCAGCTCTCAGACTGGGGCAGCTGTGATCCCAGAAAAGGGGTAAACGTCAGTCAAAAAATGGCAAAACGGCACCTAATGATGTATCAAATACTAAACACATTTAATTAAAATTGAGCACCCCTTTATTATTATCAATAAAAATAATTATTAATCCTACTGCCTGGATGGAGAGATCTGTTTCCAAACAAAAGGGACTCTCTCTGGGTAATAAACCAAAACAAGATTGGTGTCTCCTTATCCACTCCCTTTTTCTAAAATGATTTTTTGACTCTTTCAGGTCTAGTTTGAGTTGGACTTGATGATCCTTGTGGGTCCCTTCCAACTCAGAAGATTCTGAGATTTTTACTACTGAACCAGACACATCAAACCTGTTATGCAAACAGTCAGGCTTAGCAGGGTTGCTCTGCTTGTGTGAACCTGCAACACCACCACTTGCTGAGAGAAGCTACATGAAAACCCAACAGTGTATAAAATTCTGACCTGAAAATAGCTAATAATAATAAATATTTTAAATTAAAAAATAGATTTTAAAGATTTCTTGTCTAATCCTTGCAATGATCTATACAAAATGTCATACATGAATACTTTTCTCTGCCTCTATACTACTTTAATTAGTATCACAGTTCTACACAGGGATGCACTGTGGTTAATTTATTATACTCTGAAAAAGAAAGTGCAGCAACAGTCAGGGGCCAGAAGTACCTCTCAGATGTCTTTCTGGCACACAACTAAGACCAGGTACAATGGTTTGAACATGAAAGATGCAACATCAAATTTGCCTTCAGATGTTTCTGCAGACAGTATACAAAGTCCACTCTTCATTAGAACTGGTTTTGCTGGGCCAGTCCCAGAGGAAGGGACTGCAGAGTGTCCTTCCAGTGCACTGGACCTTACCCAGGACAGCACTTTCTTTTTAATCTTCCTTGCACATTCCCACCTATCTTGTAGCAGCATATATAAGGCTAACAACTTGTCAAAACAGGTGAAAAACCACTGAGAGCTTGTTTGGGGATGCTGCAGAAAATGTGCTTTTGGGACAAGTGCATTCCTCCCAGCTGCTGTAGAATGGTGAATTTGCAAATAAACCCCACCTCAAAATATTAGAATGCTGATTTTCAAAAAAGTCCCAATACCATCTCAAAACTTCACATGGAGAGTCCCCGAACTGGGAAGCCCTTAACTCAGCCTGTCATGTGTTAAAACACTTCACACAGGAGGACTTGGAGGTCGAGCCAAAGCTGGGGCTTCCTTCCTGCGAGGGGGCTGTGCTGCTGCCCAGCTGCAGCCTTACCCACAACCAGGCCATTTCCCCTCTATTTCCTTCTACTTCTGTGAGAATAAACTCAGCCAGGGGAAACCTGTTTCCTAGGTTAGGAAAACTTTTGCTACAAAAATGACGAGGCCGACGGACTCAAACAGGTTTAAATTTTACCTCTCTGAGACACATAAAACCATCGGGCAGGGTCTAGGAAAGAGTAAGAAAAACATTTAACAAAAGGAAGCAACCACCATTCACAGCCCTGTCTTTTGTTAATTTTAAGGTGGCATTGGATGCATTCTGCAAGTGCCAGAAGGTCCTCTCTCAGGAACTGTAGGATTGCTTCCAAGTTACATTTTTCCCCCAGAATTGCCTCTTCCCCTTACCCTAAGGAGCAGGAAAAGAAGTCAGAGCTTGCTGTCCCCTGTGTGACCATGAGTCTCGGGGCAGCACGAGAAGGGAAGCATGAACACAGTCATGCACCCCTGCCCACAGTGAGGCAGCAGAGCAGCATCCTGCCAACCTGGATAAGGGATAAGCAGGACTTCGCATGTAAAGTCTATTGAGGGCCAACAAGCCCTCGCAGCCTTGTGCTGCACAGTTTAGCTCTCCACAGCTGTGGAAATAAAACAGTGATTAGCAAGGGTGAAAAAGGCTCAGGTGGTCTGGAAGACTAACTGGTGCCTTTGCAACATGGTCATTCTGTACCGTCCTCACACATCCTGGGAGAAAATATCTTTAGAAAATTAGGTTAAAAGTAAAAAAATAGAACCAGCAATAGTTTCAAAGATATGTATATGTTTTCTCATGCCACTGTTCTCCTTTCACCGGAGAACTGGGTGCACAGTGTGACCTGCAATAACCTGCACGAGGCATGAGAGCTTTGGTCAGAGTGTGATCCTCAGCCTGACCTCCACCCTGGGCAGCCCCTGCCCTCAATCCAGCTGGCATCTGTGGCTCTCATTTCCAGGCGGCACGTGCCTCTAGCTGCCCAAACATTGCCAAAAGCTCTCCCACAACACCTTTAGCTCTGCAGTGCTGCTGCCCAGGGAGCTCACCTGGGACCTCCCACACACCTGCGAGCACATCTTGTCCCACAGAGGATGCACTGATGGCCCCAAGGGACACTGGGATCAAGTAGAGCATGGATGTAAATCTTACACACAACCACAGCAGACAGAGCAGTCCATACTAGGAGCCTTGCTGAAAGCATGTAAAAACTACTAACAAAATTTAACAAATACTGTATCACACGCAGTATAATCAAATGACTTTTAACCTTCTTGATCCACCGAAACAGGTTTGTATTAAATGAAGAGAACGAGCTGGTTGCTTAAATAGGCCCTGAATCTCTGCTGAAGACAAAGGTGTTGAGCCATTAGCCACAGAATCATCAGCTTTGCTGGGTAACCTGAGGACAGGAAAAAAAAACAATCTCCCATTTCAAGTCTAATGAGGATAGTTCTAAATTTGCATGTTAACACCAGCTGCAAACTAATTTCAATTGATGAGAACAAAGAAATGTAAATGCAGTCATTAGAGAAAGCATGATAACAGTGGCCTGATTCAGTAAGGGTGAAATGAACTAATAAAAAGTGAGAGAGGGCCCACTGTAAATACTGGGCTTGAAAAGGTGAGGATGCATCAGAGATGATTTTGGATAGCAGGAAGACAATAAATGTGCTGGGAAAAAAAAGAAAAGGCAAAAAATAACCTAAATTTCTGCATAGGGTAATCTTGTGGGTTATCAGAACTTTAAACTGCAGATAATACCTTCTGGATGTAAACAATATTTTCTTTTCCTCTCTATAGAGACAGGGGAAAAAGCCTTTAAAAAAGAGAAACAGAAAAAAGCTTCTTGTAACAATACGTTTTTCTTCACTGTATGAAAATCTTCATGGAGTCAGCTTTCAAGGGTTCAATGGAAAATTAATTCCCTTCCAGATTATTAAAACTGTGAGGTTTTGGTCCATGGTCTATATTTTTTTTTTATTTAATGCTGAATTGTTCTTTTTTGAAAAAAAAGGCACTTTTCAATAAAAAAAGAGAAAAGTTCTTAATCATCTCAAATTCATATTCTTATGTCTACTTAGCATATTGAATAGCACAAGTAGAAGAAATTATGATGTTGTTATCACCACTTCCAAAACCACTTTCCAAAGCACAAAGAAGCAGTTACTGCAGACTTGATCATCTGTCATCTCTTCCAAGAGGATTCTTATGGTTTGGGTGGGGTTTTTTCTCCCTAAGCCCCCCAGGTTACAGATTATCCTCTGGGCACTGAAATAGAGCAATTTCTGAGCAACTGCAGATAAATGAAAAGGAAAATAAATTGGCAAAATTCCATCAGTTCTGAGTGTTATTGCTAACAGGCCAGTTGTCTGTTTACAAGCAGCAGGTAAAGCCACGACCAAACCATCAGGACTGGGTGAAGGGAAGGGGAACAACCCGCCTGTACCTGACCAGGGTGAGCTGTGACACAAGTATTGCAGAAAACCAATATAAGACTCTTCTTAAACCATATAAATCCAGATGCATTTTTCAATTTTATTGAAATTTAGTCATTTCAATATTATTCAAATCTGGTAATTTGACTAAAAATATTTTCTTTCCTTTATAGCTTAGAGAAAGATGAAGGAAAAGCAAACACAAACCTCCCTGATACCAAAATAAGATACAGGAGTGCATGCTAATCAAACGCTCACATTTCCCCTGCAATATCTGTGTGGCAGCATTTTGTACTTGGGCCCATTCCCAATCATTTGAAAATTCAGAAACAACCTGAACAACAGTTGATTTTACGTCATTCCAATTGTGCTGGTCCAAAGCCATTCCACACCCCAGAATTATTGCTTGACTTTGTTCCTACTGTCCGAGAAACTAAACGTGGCAGATAGGATTTATTTTAATGCTAACCCAATCCTGTTGTAGAGTAGATTTCTGGTACAAGGTAAAAAGCAGGGATTTTCCTGCTTGTCCCACTTTCAGGAAACCAGTGTCCTGGAGTGTTGTAGGGTGTGATGGGACATTTTGGTAGCCAGAGGTAGGTCTGCCTAGGTCTTTTTTTTATCAAGAGGGTTTTCAAATTCAGAAAGTAAGCTTTTTAGACTCTAACCCACACTGTTTCTTTAACTGAAAAAATTTAAAGGAACAAATTATAATAGATATAAAATGGCTTTGTGCTCAAATTCCTCACTGCCAAATATACTGAGGGATGGGTCCTTAGCTCTAGGATTGCTTTCAGCCAGCTCCACCTTCTCAGCTACAGGAACCCCAACACGACCTCCCTGCCCTCAGGGAGAAATACATTTATTACATAAACATGAGAGAGCCAATGGAAAAACTACTGTCCTGCAGCTGTGTCACATCTGTTACGGAGGGGGCAAGTAAAAGCCTACAACAGAAGTTGCTTTGAGGCTCCAGTTAGGTCAGCAGGAAAAACTTCCTCAAATCATGCAATCTGCTGCTTCTCAGAGCAGCTGGGGGGCAAAACAACCAACCAAATGAAGATGTCAGCAGCTGCCAGGAGGGCAGCAGCACACCTGCTGCAGCACTGGAAGCTGTAAAAGCTCCTCTCACCACATGCTCCCCAGGCAGAGCTGCTCCAGCTGTTGCACCTCACAGAGACAAACCTCTCCTTCCCCTCCCTACCTGTCCCTCTGCTGGAGGCACCGCGGGCTGGTAACGGTGAGCTGGAAAAGGCCCCTGCTTGAAGCAGACACCTCTGCCCCAGTCCTCCTCCAGACCTCTCACTTTAACCTTACTCACTTTGGAATAACACGGTACGAGCATTCCTCAGGATTACTCCTGACTGTTTAAATATCACAGTGCCTTACATTGTCATAATACAGCAATTTACACCACAAACGAAGCATCATGTTACACTCCTCACACTGCAGAGTGAGAGGCACACTTTTCAGTTTTGTGCTTTGTAAGAAACACAGCACATCACCCAACAGTGAAGCAAGAGACTGAAATGCCATTTGGCAACACACCAATTCCGAACTGAAATGAAATAAAAAGTGAAAAATATTTACATACTAACCTTTTATATAGTTGAATAATTTTGCATGCTTTGTTAAACAAATATATTTCTTGCCATACACAGATTTTACAGGCCATGGAACCCGGCAGCAAGTTCCATATTACTCTGTGAATATGGAATTGTGAATATATTGAGCATCACTTCTTCAATTCAGCTTCACTGTCTCTGCACAGAAGACAGCTCAGGCTGACATACATCCCCCTCCTGAGAAGGATTCTGCGTTTTGTTGGAGCATTAAATGCTGTTTCCCTCAAGCATCTATGATCTCAGTTTAAGAGATGGGGAGTAGGTGGTGTTTAAAGAGTTAACAGATGTGCTCATTTCCATGGTAAAACCCTGGAACATCTCCTTGAGCACCTTTGCTGGTGGGTGGCCCGGCTGGGGGTGTGCCAAGGGACGCAGACACCACGGGCAGCAGCGCACACGCTCTGGAAAAACAAGCGTTTGGTGCTGCAAATCACCCACACCGCCCTCAACCTCCGGAGGTCAGGGCTGGGCTGGAGTCTGAGCAGAGGCACCGCCCTGAGTTGTGCCCAAACTACCACCGACACTGCTTGCGTGGTTTGGGAGTATTCTGCTGTCTTCCAGAAATTCTTTAGCTGCCCCAACAGCACTCCAAGCTTCACTAAATACATTTTTTTTCCCAAACATCAGTAACGAACTTTGCAGAAAAAAAGGATACTCTACTCTGTTTTAAACACAATTCTATACCATAGACTCTGGAAAAGCCTGTCTGAATTGTCAACCCAAGGACAAGCCCTCACAATCAAACCTTCTCAAACACTAAGTTGCACTTGGTGCAGTTATTACTTCTGTCTACAATTAAATTGTAGGATTACAAAGGACACATTACAAAATGTTTTACCAAATCCCCCAAAAACCTGGGCCCCAAAACCCAACTCTCTGCTCTTTCTCTGATGCCAGCTGCAGAAAACCTCAAGCCCAGCAAGTAAATCCTTCTAGCACGTAAATGGCCTCTCAGCAGAATTCACAATCAGTCATTTCCCTATAGGGGATTCAAAGAAACAAACATTAGAATACACCGTTCCCCTGAAAGGGGTGTTTTGCTGAACATGCAATATTTTGCTAGAAACAGCAAATGGCTTATGCAAATCACTTCTTACACCCTTAGCAGGTCTTGGACTGCAGAGCCCAGGTATTTGAAAAGAGGAATGTCTAACATGAACTGCACCACAGCTGCAGAGTTTCCTTGCTCGATAGCACTGGCAGCTCTTTCAGCCTCCTAGACAGGAGCATCGTTATCTGCTCACAGTGATGTGCTGCAGCCAGGAGTGCCACTCACAGCATTCAACTGCTAATGAATCCTTTTCCAGCCCTACTACAGAAATGACTTAACGCCTCTGCAGCTTTCCAGCAGGAAAGCCTCAACAGTAAAATGGGAATAATAATGCTTAGACATCCAGACAGGCTTTCCCAGTGCTCCCTGCAAGTTCCTTCAACTTCCTTAGCTCTCAGTTAACACACTTCCCACATTACACATAAGCCTGACTTTTACTTCGGTTCTTTGCTGCCACGTAACACAAAGCCCTGCTCTAGTCACAGCAAAGACTCAAAATATGCATTTTTTTCTAGGTTGGTATTTATGCAGTGCTTAAAGTACAGTATTTGTGTCTAAACCATTCCACATCAAGCAGCAATCTAAGGAGTGCAGCCAAGAGTAACAGAGTGACAGGAAGAACTGCTGGCAAGCATGCACTTGATTAAATAAACATTAAATAAGTGACTTATCTGAAGAAGGTCCATCAGATTCTTATCCCATATTCCCAGAGCTACTGGCAGTACATGCTGCTGAGCTTTCTTTTGACTCTAGTATAACAAATCAGGTTTAACAGGGCTGCTGTTGTATGAGCACATCTATACACCCATTGCTTATCCAGAAGAGGGGACATGTGGCTTCCCAAGCAGGGGAGCAATCACATTTCATGCCGTGCTCCATCACAATGCTTTATAAACAAGAGCCATGAATCAGCCATGTGGAAAAGTGCAATCACCAAAAAGAATGAGACTCAGGGCTGGTACAACAGGGCAAACCCCAGCTAGCAGAGGGTAGAGCACATTTGTCTGCCTTACCAGCATCAGCCTCAGAAAGGCACAGGGAAGCTCAGGGAACAGCTAGGAACTGATACATGCAATGTGCTCAGCAGTCTTCTTGCCAAAGGCAACACCACCACTTGTCCTGAGCTTACTTTGGTATTTCATAGAGCAAACTGAGCAACGCAGGGTGATTTCCAAAAAGGAGATGAGCAGTCACAATATAGACACGTTAGTTCTGTGTCCAGGTGTGCTCCTTTTCCAGAACTGTCACCTGCTCAGGCTCTGTGAGGGCACTCACACTAAAGCTGTTTCTGTGCTGCAGGGTCAGGTTCTCTCTAGATCTCGGGCAGGTGCTGAACTCTAGCCAGGAACAGCCCTTTGCTGTGCAAACTGGCAGCAGAACTAAAGCCCAGGATCAACACAGACTGGAAAAAAAAATAAATTAGTATTCCAAGGAACTGCAGTCTAGGCACTTCACAGGCTAGCAGAGCTGCCCTCGGAACAGATTTCAGCAGCATTCTCACCCAGTTAGTGTTCCTGGTTTCTATTGATCTATTCACACTTTGTAACATTTTTGTCTTGGAAAAGGTGATGCATAAGAATGGCTGCCTTAAGTCAGACCAATCAAATACCTCTAACTCAGGCAATAGAATAAGAACACGATGAACAGAGAGTGATACTCCTGAGCACCACGTCCCCACCACCATCTGAACTCAATTTGCCAGTCCAGAGCAATGTCTTTGTACCCAAGACATGCACAGCTCTTCAGTAAACTTTGAGCCTAGGAACTCTTTGTATGCACAAATGTAATGTAATAAACTTACCGTAATAAAGATGCAGTCTGGATGGCACAGGAATCAGTCATATTCACAGCTGAGACCTTTCCACCACTCAGCTGAGCTCACAGAGGGTAATTCCCCTTCTGGAGCTTGACTGGATCCTGGTCTCCATCAGTTAGATCAGTGGTCCTGAAGTCAGGGCCCCACCATTGCACAATAGGGGCAGTTCCTACACTAAAGGTTTATCATCTCAGCAGGAAACAAGGCATATTCGGCTGTCATGAACAAGTGCTCTGAGGGGAGCAGAGGAGCTTTTCCCTGGTGCCAAGGCTGGGGCATACCTGGGCAGCCCTGGCTCATGAACATCTGCTTTACAGGTGTCCCTCTTCCAGGAGACTGACCCAGAGTCACACAGAGAGCCTGAGACAGCACTGAAGGTACTGTAAGACACCTGCAGCCACACCTGGGCAGAGGAAGAAATCTGCTGGTAAAGGTCACTTCCTATTTTTCTTTTTTTTTTTTTTGTAATTGGTGCTGGGGAGAAATGAAGAACAGAAAATGGAAGTATATTCATGCAGATTCTATTTCCTGAAAAACTGCTGTCTAATCAACTGCAGTGAAATGCCCCCTTCCCCTGGCAGTCCAACATGACAGGCACCAGCAGTGGGGCAGCCCCAGCCTCCCGTGAGGGGCACAGAACCCACGTCCTGACACAGCAGTGTGTAACTGGGCCAAGAGAAAATCCCTAACACAGTTATTCACTGCATTAATCCAACAGCTTAAGTCTCATATTATGATACTTCTACCAGACTAAATTTTAGGTCAGAGATTACTGCTTGGGGGAAAAAAAAGTAAATTGTAGAAGTCTCCTACCCAGGTTTTGGTAAGGTATGCGAGATAAAGGATATAGAGGCAGCAACTTCCTCACAAAAGCTGTCCCAAGCCACTGGCCTTAAACTGGTTTCCACAAGCTGGGAAACGCAGGGTGAGCTGGAACCAAGACAAGATTGTGATTCCAAAGCAGCAAGAGAAAAAGAAAACCATGAGAATATCAAGCAACCAAACCTGATGTTTTTTCAGAAGAAATATCAGAAACTCTTCAGAGGACACTTGATGAAATCGTTATAAGAGACTTCTGAATTATAAATTAAGTGAACTTAATTTTTTTCTTTTCTGGAATAGGTTATTCATCAAAAAACCACTGATGAGCCAAGACAATGCATTACAAACGGACTTATTCTCTCTGAGAATTATTGCTGTCAATGTTTTTTTTTCTCATTGAAAAGCAAATCAGACACTTCAAGTCCCTGATTTATGACTGCACCAATTTCCATGTACACTGGTTTGCCCCAGCTTTGAGTTAGGAAAAGGCTTTTGGGAGAACAATAATCAATGACTATATAATGGGGTGAAATCAAGCAATCAGAAATAGTAATTAATTCAGTGCCTAATTCAAGGACGTTTTATCCTTGAGTTATGATGTGAAAAATAGAACTCTATATTTGTACATTCAGGCAGGTTTTAACTACAGTGTAAAACGTAAGGGTTTTTTTCCCGTCAGAGGTACCTTTTTGAACAGGTGGGATTACACACTCTTGGCACTGGCTGCAGACCTGACAGAAGAACTAAGCAGACATTCAGGAAAAGAAGGTTAATAAACAACAGCACAAGGACAAACACAAACCACACAACCCCCTTGTAACAGGCACTCTCAATCACATACAGTGTTTAAGGGCAGTGGACCACAAAGCTGCAGCCACCCCTGAGAGTTTATCCTGGACTGAGACTTTTCACATAGAGAGACAGGACTTGTGCAAAGGATCTTTAAAAAAAACAATTAGTTGTTATTGCCACTTTAGCTTTAAGTGTGAATTTTTTATGATCAGTTTGTCTTTTTAAAATGAAGCTTTGGTTTGGGTTTTTAAAATACAAACAGAAATATTTATTTCCCCAGGCTAAAAACATGTGTGGGTTTGCTTACATTTTTGAAAGGAAAACAAGACTTGTTTGTTTGTTAGCATACACTTAATCCTGTTCAGAAAAAGCAGTCTGTAAAACAGAACTTGCCATAGAACTATAAGGCAGTACCAGCATCCCTGACAGGAGTGAATGTGGGAGCCTTTGGACAGATCACCACTGCATTATGGCAATTCACCTGTGCATAAGAACAAATCGGTTTGGCCCAGGCAGAACTGAGGAGAGAAACACCACCACTAAACAAGCACTCTGTGGATTCCCTAGGAATGAGCCGCGTCTTCCCACTTCACAGGACTGCTGTTCAAGCTGAGCAGATTGCTCCAAAATGTGAAGCGTAATTAAGCAGAACACAAGAACCAATTAAGCCCTATTTGCACAGAAGAAACCACTCAAAAAATATTGTTCCAATAAAGGTCCAGATTTTTCAGCAAGAGGAAGAGCCCTGACATGCATGTGGCTCCCGTAAGCAGGCTCTCTGCTGGCACACACCATGCTCCAGTGGGGAGCTGCCAGCACCAAGGTGGGGAGCTGCCAGCACCAAGCTGGGCACAGCTCTGGCCCCGGGCACGGGCTGGATTCCTGTGTGCTGTTCCAGGGCAGCACCCACACCTCGGGCACTGAAGTAGGTGTGATCTCAGGCGACACATGGAGGCAGCCAAGAGTGCTTGGATTCTTCTTTGTAGAAACATCAGCATCCTAATTTCTGGTTTGCCAAAAAGCTGAACCAGAAGGGGGTCTTCAGAACACTAATATAAATGGATAGTGCCCAAAGCACCCTTGAGCCACCAGTGTCTCTGTAAACACAGCCTACGTACTTCTTCCTGACTCAGAAACAGAGCTGCTTTAGTACCTCTGCACTCTGATACCTCTGCCACAGAGCCTTTTGAATGGAGACAGCTGTAAATCAGCTTTTATACCTACACACTGCTGTCCAGGACCGAGGGCATTAGCTTACTGAAACTCTTCATCCAAAGAAATGTCATCTTCTGATGGTACTTAAAAAAACAAGAAAACCCCATCCATCACAGTGTATTCTTTGGATGTAATAGGACGCTAGTGTGAAACCAGTGAGTTGTTTCAAGATTTAGTCCTTACAAGGAATTTCTCTGCCCTTTTGCCAAGACCATACCTGGCTCGTGGTGATGCTCTCAAAAACAGCTGTTTCACCCACCTGGCTTGACCATTAATCCTTCCTCATCCTTCACCCACCAGCCTCCCCTGGCATCCTGGTCCTGGCCAGGCCAGGGTTAATTTTTGCAGCAGCCAGGAGGGGCAGGCCTGGACCCTGGGCTTATTTGATCCCACCTCAGGACAGATGCAGGGGGAGGAAGGAGGGGTCAGGTCTGTCTGGTTTGCTGGGGTGAGTGATTGGTTTGAATCATTCTCCTGTCCTGTACACTCTGCTATCAGTGTAGTTGTTACGGTTCATTTTCTTATTTTATTCTGTTTCTAGTGAATTGTTCTTATCTCAACCAGGGATCTTCACCTTTTTTCACCCCCAGCTCTCCTCTCCAACCTGCTGAAAGCAGAGGGAGGGGAAGTGATGCCATGGTCTGGGGTGTTTCAGTGGGAGCAATAAATAGGGTAATACCGTTCCAAAACTGTGGCACTTGGGCTCCTACCTCTGAGGAGCAGCAGGAGTACCCTCCAGGCTGAGGGCAGGCTGTTTCTTCTTTGAATCAGCTCTTAGCCAGTCTCCAGAGAGGCAGTGGTCCAGAGCAGTTATCTCACACTCCCCAAAAGGCTCTGCAAAGCCCAGTCAGTCCAGAGGCATGAGAACAGCAAGGTTATATATGTGTGTGTATATATATGTGTATATATATCACTGGAGCATTCTGATCCAGTTTTAAATGTTAAGAGAGTTATCAGAAGACCATTTAAAATATCTCCCCCAAGAATGAGATGGGAGTTTTACTAAGAATTACTGGAACTTTGTTCCTATTACAAAAGGTTATCTGGGACAAGCACAAAATTACACTCTGCTATGATGTAAATGTAACAAAATACAAACTTGATGAATTGCCATGAAGTCAAAATATATAATTATTTAAAACTTTACCATGCTTAGGTTAGAAGATCTAAATTCCTCTGATCTGTCTAAGGATCTTTCTGCTTCTGAAACATGCTGATTTTCTGACTGGGAGAGGAGGGCCATAAGTTTTAGATCTTCCCAGGCTGGGGCCTGGCTCTGATGAGTCCCCTAAAATTACTGGCAAATTCAGAGATCTGGTCTGTTTTTGAAATACCACCAACTGAGAGTGATTTAAGACTAATAAACACCAGTGCTCGTAAACACTGGAGCTGTTCTGGCTGACAATGTCTAAGGACTTCTGCAGGCAGAAAACAAATATACAATTAGGAACATGACCAATGCCAGAATGCAGCTTATTAAATTTTCATGCTGACTCTGATTACTTTCATTTAGCAACACAGATGCTAAAGCAGGATGAGGAGATACAGTGCCCATGAGTACTGGGAAATGGCTGACACCACGAGCAAGAGTTGGAAACCCGTCACTTTGTGTAAGTGCTGCTCATCAGCTCTTACCAGTCAGCTGATTGTGAAGAAGCCATAAAAGCATTTTAATGCGTTAGATTTCATAATTCTGATTCTTGCATCCTGTTTTAAGGAAGACACATAAGAGCAAAACTGCAACAGAGCAAGAGGTGCCAAGAACAGGTTTAAATGGAGGAAACTCATGCCAGGGCTGAGCCTTGCGCTGATGAGCCCATTTGTTCTTGTCCTTTTGCACTGGGCTCTGACATCAGGGTACCACAGCACCACCGAAGGGAGGAGGCAACCAAGACCCACAGCCTGTGGTGGGAACTTCTGCTCCAGGACCTACCTGGATGTGGTCTAGGATCTGCTTACCAGCCTGGGCAAGTGCACACTCCTATTTGTTTTCGGGAGGAAGAAATACTCAGTTTGAAATATTTAAAATGAGGGGTGTGAAGAATAAAGAAAAAAAATTTCCCTTTCAGAATGCTTCAGATTTCACCTTGTAATTTCAATTCCCCTTTCAGTCATCTACAGAAAACTTAACTAAGCTTTGGCCTATTCCCAGAAAAACAGGAAAATGGAGAGTTAGAGCGTTGTACATTCAAAGACAGACAAAGGCAGTCTCTGCTCTGCAGTCTGGCAGCTGAGAGCCCTCCTTGCTGCCCTGGGGGTGGGCCAGCCTGGAGGTGTGGGCACAGGCACCGCTGCCCCTCTGGCCTTAAGGACAGATCTAGCAGCTTCTCTTTTTCCTACTTCTACTGTTTGTGCCTAAAATCCCCCACCCTCCCTCAGGTGAGCTCTCAGCCATAGCAGCAGACCCACACAGAACCAGAGCCAGCACTGTGGGTACAGCCCAGCCCCTCACAGCCCGTGGGCACCACGGGCATCCTGCTGCTGGATGGGGTCACTGCTGCTGCACTGCTGTCAGCCAGTGTGCTGGACACAAAAGGGAAAAATTAAATGTTTTACTTTTTCCATTGTGTGAAATCTCCTTTTAAGAGAGAAAGGATTATCTTAAATTAAGACTTAATTAAGATTAATTAGGACTTAATGAAGATACATTTGGACATGCATCCTCAATTCAAGATTCCCATGTGTAGGTTTAAGGATCACAGAAGACGGATTAAGGTAATGTTAATTACGTTCCATTTATATTGACTATTTATATAGTTATCCCTTTCCAATTATGAGTGCCTCTAACTCAATTCCTTCAAGAAAAGCAGCCTCACCCTGAAATTCTCAAGGATGCTCTTCAGTCAAAAGAAATCTCTTCCTCTACAACTGTAAATTTATTAGGCCAAGTGAAATTATTCTGGATTTCAAAACATGGCACACTTGAGTAGCTCTCCTGTGAGTTTCTGTGAGTTTTTGAAAAGAGGGAGACAGCCAGGCTAACACAGGCAGGTCAGTACTGAGACAGGCGATGCTTCACATCGGGGAGAAGGAGCAGCGATGTGAGAAGATGGAGCACAACTCTCGTGTCAGGACTTGCTAATAACAACGTGCCCATGATAATACGACCAGTCAGTGAAAATGATAAGCAATTTTTAACATCCCTCCAGAACAAAGCCAGCTCAGAAACCGCCCTGGGGTTGGTGCAAGGATGCATATTCACACCCCTGAGGGGCTCTTCGAGAGTTCACGCGATCAGCTTCAGGCCCAACACTTCCCATTTCTCCCACTCCGGTGCCCCCTCCCCTCCCCTTCCCTCCCTCCTACCGCAGGGAGAGGCGAATCCCCTGCCCGGGACCGCACGCGTTGCTTTGGGGATGCTCAGCAGCTTTCAGGGCACTGGGGCTGACACTGCCCACCGAAACTCACCGCAGGAACGGCAACAGAAAGCACAGCTGACTGCTCTTTGCAGGCTGTATGAGAAATTAAACACATCTGCCTGCAATATTTCAAATGTCTTTTGTGTAATGATGATCCAAGTTACATTTAACGGCATAAATCGAAAAAGTTTATTTTTAAACCTGGCCATGTCTCCTGAACGCTGTTTTCACGCTGTTTAACTTCTATAATGTATGGCAAGGGAAAAAAAACCCTCCCCCACTTATTTTCCTTTCTGCTGCAATGGGAAACCATATTTATTTCATATAAAATTTACCACCATTATTTATTAGCAGGCAGAAAGCTTCTGGGTATAATAAAAATCTGGTACATAAAGCTGCAGCTTGCCTGAGGAAAGGGGGAATTAACTGTAATAAAACTTGTTTAAAGAGCCTCATAACTTTAAAAATACCAAAGAAAAAGGGGGTAGAAGCAAAAGGAAAAAGGAAGATTTTTTTTTTTTTTTTTGTAAATCACAAAATATTATGTGTTCTTTCTGCTAACTTCTCATATGAAAACAAAAGACGAGTTTTCTTCTCATCATTACATTTAAGAGCTATACCTGGAAGGAACATTTTTTTCCCCACATTCACTAACATATCTCTTGACAAAGAGCAATTATGTCTGATGATGATTTGTTTCCAAATGGCAGATTATTATATTCCTAGTTTAGATACTTTTGATAGTCATCGCACACACAAGTGGTCAGCTCTTTAAGCCCAACTAACCTCACAGTTCTGTGTTCCTTCTGGAAACAAGGAGCAAAGCTTCACCCTTTAAGAAGGTTCTACAAGTCTTACCATGTGCATTTTCTGTTAGGTACCGACTGTACTTGCTTTTTGTGGGTGCTCTGGTCACCTGAACTTCAGCATTCAGCAAACAGCTTTGGTGCAAGTAATAAATACATACAGCAAGTCCTCTGTGCAACAGCTCGATATGCAACGTTTCCAAAATATTTACAGCACTCAGATTCAGTTACATTATAAAGGAAAAACTTCTGCACTTGATCAAAACCAGTTTGTGCCACCTGCTGAACCGCTGGTGAATGGTGGGTGTCTGTAAGCTCAGACCTCTGTATTACCTTGTCAAACAGACTGTGCTGCACAGCCTGTACCGAGGTGTGCCCAGCCTGCCCTCATGGCCCAGGACAACCTTGGCACGTCACTCTTCTTAACCTTTTTACTGCATAAACTTCAGGTCACGGTATATTTATAAAAGCCAAAATACGCTACTACCAGCAGATACAACTCAAACTCAACAAGTTGCTGGTTTCCTCTTTGGCTGCTCAGCAGCCAGCCAGAGCCCTGCTGTACTGAGCTCGCCTAGAGGTTCACCTTCTAGGACTGAAAGATAAGCTGCCAAACTTCCCCCCCAAATAAACTCCGCACAGCTGAGTTATAAATTAATAATCAAAACTCACTAGACAGGATCTCCATGGGTTTATATTTTTGTTCCTGAAGTAATCTTTCTCCTTAGTCTTTCCCTGTGGAAAACTGCTCAGCTTCACAACAGATAAATAAAAAATAAAGTATGAGCATCAGTAACATCCCAGCTGATAAAGGTGCTCAAAATACAGGAGAGCTTGAAAAAAATTCAAAGAAATCGCTGCACTGTGATGAATCTTAGGACATGATGCTGCAGCACAACACAATGAGTATGTGGCAAGCAGGACTGCATTTAGATTATTTTTGCAAATGACATCTATTAATCACCCTGACCAGTCTGGATCCTAACATTCTCCAAGATAATCTGCATTTAATTTCCTAATTCTTTATTATAATTAATAGCAGATATTTGTATTTAGTTCACCATGCAGCCCAGATGTGACTGCTGACACAGACAGACCCCAAACCACTCACATAGAAGTAGCAGGAATTGTTACGCTTTTTGTCAAAAGCAAGACACTAGGTAGGTCTCCAGGGAAGGAGCAAACATTGTTCGTATCTCTTTTGGTTAGAAATTTTCCCCCAGCATCTAAAAGTAAAGAAAGAAGCAAAATAGAGATTTCATGAGTTCAGAGAACAACCTCAAACTGTAAAGGTGAGAGTGTCATGAGTGCGGTTTTCATTTAACTTGCTCTGTATCCCATATCCTTGATTGAACTCAGCCAAATCCTTCCTCCTAGATTGCATATTAAACAAATAGGTTTCATGCTAAACAACTTCATTAGGCAGCTTTCAAAAAGGTGTATTCATGCCTTAGTCAGCCACTAGTTACGTTCTTTCAGCTTGCACTGTTCCCAACAGGACCAGCAGTGCTGGCCCCACGTGGCTTTGTGCTGAGCACTGTGACCTTCACATGCTTGGAGCCAGGGCACAGAACCTGCACCACTACCAGCACCTTCTACAAGGCTCATGATGTGCCTTTTGTTGTTGCTCTCCATCAGGAGACTCTGTCTCAGTAATCACTGGGCAGGTTTGTGGTTGACAAAGCTGCAGAATTTGAGAATGACCAAGCTGGGTAGTTTGTCCAAACTTTACTACACAGTGTCAGATGCACTGTGGTTATGACCAGCACTGCCCCAGCTGATGCTCTCCAGCACCTCTCTCAACAGAAAATGGGAATTTATGAGGCACAGAGAAAGCTCAAAGGGACAGGTACTCCTCTCACTGATGTAAACCAGAAACAAGGAGAAGTGAGACTCAGCTAGAGCCAATGAAAGGCAAGCAGGTGTTAAAATAAGACCACATAATTTTACACTTATACAGCAACACTGTGATTCTTACAGACAGCACAATGACAAGTTGGTATTCCAGCACAGGAATCCCCTTTTCTCAGGACTACAGCAGTGTTCATTCTTTCACCATTTCTGGACCTGAATGGAGAGGGCACATGGAATTCAAGAGGGATGAAGCCTCTGTGTGTACTCTGCCTTTCAAAGTGTTCTGTAGTCCATGAAGGCAGAGACTTGCATACAGAACCCATTTTCTGCGCTATTAAGTCTCTTAGTTTATAATGGCGTTAATATTGCAAAGTGTTTTAGTTCTGAAAGAGGTACAATTTCAGGGTTGGTAAAATGAATGTCTTTTGGCATCTTCCAGACAGCTTATTGGTATATGCAAATTATTTAAATTATTACAGGGTTGTGAAGATATGAATTCAATTTTCAGCAAAAACTGATAAAAATGGGGGAGAGGTCTGGAAGAGCAGCCATATGCTCAGCCACACGTAGTCAATATTAGCATTGTCTCACACTGCAATGATGCTAATCCATGTTAGAGAACACACTAAGATTTTCCATAATTTAGACATTAACCTGCAACCAAACACTAGCTCCTTTTTGCTCTGTGTCCCAGTTTGCATAGCTGCCATTCCTCTTACAAGACATATGTTGTTCCAATTCCACAAAAAAGACCTGAATTATTGCCTTGCTCCTCGGTATAAATGGAAAAATATATTTGACACCAACACAATTGAAGAGCTTCTGTCTGCAGAGTATGAGACATTGCAGGCCTTGCACAGGCCTTTTTATTTTTTTATTGGTGCTTCTGTAAAACTGTTGATGCAAGGGAAATGCTCTGACAGAACTTAACTGGTGACAAAACAGTCAAACTGACAGTCGTTATCAAAGAACTGTTTCCAGAATAGGACAGTAAGAAAATTAAACTAAGCTTCATTTTGGCTTCAGAAAAATAATTCCCTGAACGCTTTTTGCAGGCAAAAAAGTTGTGCTAGAAGTTTATCTTCATTACCCAGCCCTTCCTGATGGGGCTGACTTCGTGGCAAGTCTCCCAGCAGGACAGCAACCAGACAAGACACCTATAAGACAGCATCCGGAATTACATGCCCCATTACGAGGCAGGTAAACACCATAAAGCTGGAGCAGACACAGTCTTCTAGTTCCTTTGGATTTCTAGATTTGATACAAACTGTTTTACTGTTTCCTCAGTGACAGAGTTCTTGTGCTACTCCAATGACTGCTGTGCAGGAGGATGTCACCACATGAAATATGTTAAATTAGACAGAACACAATATTGCATATCAGTACATGCACTAAGTGACCTGCAACGTGCACTCTAATAAAGATCAGAGTATTGTCACAGGAGTCTTCGTGGCACAGCAGTGACTGCCCAGTGGAAAGGAAGGTAAGACTCTGCCAGGGTCTGTGTGTTACAAAACATGAAAGCACCTGAAGTAGCTGAGAGCTGGAAGGAACAACAGAGATATCTGAATTCCTTCCAAACAGAACTGGCTGACATTTCAATCCCTTCAGAAGTATTCTGAAGACTTTCCCAAAGCCAGGTCTGCCAAAATGCAGTTTGCAAGACAACATTCAGACAGATTTAGTGTCACAAGATGGCATCCCTGAAAAGCTGGCCCTTGCATTGGTGCTCTCCACCCACTCCAGCAACAGTCCACCTCTTCCTCATCGTTACCACCAGTAACCATGGCTGCGTTCTGATGGTCTCAGAGCTCTGACATCCACTCCAACTCCCTGGGGTGTGACAAGCTCCCACTGCAAGTGAAACCTCTTGGCATCCAGACAGACTTAGCTTTTCATTTAAAACATCTTCAACCTGTGTCTCTAACTCGCTGAAACATTTTGATTGAATTTATTGGCAAAGATGTGCTCCACAGCAGACTGTCTCTATCCCTCTGAGTAGATAAGGACAGTTAGAGGTTTGACTTTACATCTGTTCACACTATTCTACTGTGATATATCGGAAAGCAAACAAATAATCTTTCTGTGAAAATTAAATCCCTTCAGATTACACTTAAAAACTCTGCTTTAACCTTCAGGAAGCTGGGTTGGTTTTTTTATTACCTTGTTTTTGAAACATTCTCCCTGCTAAACAGAGTAACCTGCTTGGGACTGATGCACAATTCTGCATGAGTCCCCCATCATCCAACTGCTCTTCCATCCCAAAATACATCAGAGAAAGGTCTTGCAGGGGAAGAGACAATAAACAGTGAGAGAACAGAAAGCCAGACTCATCAAGTGTACTCAATTTGGTCTGTAGCAATCAATCATAGGCACTGTAATATCTGCCAAGCAGGTTCAGAAGCTCTGAGGAATCTCTAACTTGCATAGCCAACACTTCCATGGTTATAAATTAAGAATGGCTTTGACAGCCTCTCAGAAACAAGTTCTGTACAAGGACAAACTCAGCTTCAGCCACACAGCTATTCAGTTCAGAAATGCTGTGCATGTATTTTCCTTAACCCACAGTGGCTTTTCCTTAAAACCAGCCCCTCGAGGGCACCCCAGGCCCCAAGGGCCTGACCCTTCTGCCCACTGGTGCCTTTACGCCCCGTGCAGTTTGATGGGACGTGGATCGAGTGCATCCCCTGGCATCACATCCTGGCTCATGCAGCTGTGCTCCTGACATGAAGGGGCTGCCTGGAGCCTGTTATTTTGCAAGGTGGATTTGAGGAAGCACTAACAGTCCAGTCTCTCTTGCAGCTCTAGAAAACAGGTAAAACATAAGCTCCTCCTCCTCAGAAATGTGCCAGACCAGCTTATCATCTGTGTATTTTATCTTGGGAAAAAGCCTGAAGCCAACCAAACATCCTTGAAATGAAACTGAGGATATCCATCAACTTCTATGCAATTCTATTCAATTTATTTTAAGATGGTCTACAGAATATTAACCACTTCTAACAACCTTCTGCCCAGCGTATAAAGTGATGGATGTAAGGAGTCTGAAGGCATAGGGGCAAGATGGAAGGGAAGAAACAAACGGTTACAAAACTGATGTACTGTTGCATTTTTATATACATGGGGAATTAACAGAAGGACAAAAATCATGGGATATGGCGTGTTAAAAAGTGCAAAGTTTTGCTGTGGTATATTGATGTATTCTTTTTGCATGCCTACCACGTTTTTTTAAAAAAAGCCCAAGTAGTCCCATTTGAAGTTATGCACAGCAAAATAGCTAATCAAGACTAGCTGATTCATCACTATCACAAAGATTTGCACTTCTCAAACCATTAACAAACCCCTAAGTCAGCTCGACAGCCAAGTTCTTCAAATACTAATGCATAAAGCACAATAAGCACTTCTACTCCACACACTAGTGCACTTTTTGTCTTCCCCTTGGCAATCTGTCCATCCCACTGAAAACACATCCCTTTTTTCTTGGCCATCTGCTCCAGAATTTAATGGAAGGTGCTTCTATACATTCAGTCATGCTCACTGCTATAGCAGCAATTAAAGAACACGACTTGGTGGAGGGAGGCTGTTACCAAAGAGGTCGGTCAGGTGACACCCCCTACTCTCAAATTCCTTCCAGAGTATTAGTATCTCACTAATTAGTATCTCACCGGACAACACAAATGAGGGAGTCTGAAGCAGCCGCTCCTGTACTGCCACGTGGTGCCTGTGGAGACGTGACACTGCACCAACCACTTTGCACCACACAGAAAGAGAAGGGGGAAAAGGGAACAGAACCTCAGCCAGAATCTCTGAAAGTCCAAAAGACAGGGCTGTGTGGGATGTCTCCCACGATATTTGCATCCTATTTTCCTTCCTAGCTTCCTAGGACTGGTGATAACTTGTGCTTTCCCTACCTTAAGGAAAATGGGAGACAAAAAACATGCCCTTCTATTTTATCCTGTAAGGCAGAAATAGCTGAAGGAGAGGGAAGGATATGGCATAGAGGACTATGTAACTTTTTTGCCTTTCACTTCAGTTTTTGTGAAACAGTGGAACAACCAGTGATGCATTTTTACAAGTGTGGGTCACTGAATTGCCAGAATGCTGGAGAATCCAGCTGAATTGACAGAGCTCATCCTTGTGGGGAGGAGAGAAACAGAGAATGCATTACATCTCCACCCAAGTAACACTTTTTGGCCCTGTCTCACATATCATTCACCTCTGGAAGCTGCAGAAAAAAATGGTCTATGAAACTGCCATGAGTTAGATGGAAACTGGCTTGACAGGTATTCTGAGGGCAGCTCTCTATGGTTCATCATCGAAACAACAGGAGGGATCAAGCACAACTCCAGTGAGGGCTTTCCTGGGTCTAGTCATGGTCAGTGTCTATTATCAAGCTGGATGATACACAGGTATCACCACGATGGAAAGGACTGCAGGAGACCTTCACAAATTTGAGGAAAAGGCCTGAAGATTCCTGCTGATGGATTTCAGTAAAGACAAACCACAGAATCACAGAATATTCTGAGTTGGAAGGGACCCACAAGGATCATCCAGTCCAACCCCTGGCCCTGCATAGGCCCATCCCCAAGAGTCACCCCCTGTGCCCCAGAGGATCATCCAAACCCTCCTGGAGCTCTGGCAGCCTTGGGGC
>JAWMRA010000028.1:250508-320228 GCA_035584735.1 Pseudotriccus pelzelni | reverse complement strand
CCAGGACAGGGATGTCCCTCCTGGCTGCCAGGGCACTGCTGACTCAGGGCCAACTGGCACCCACCAGGACCCCCAGGGCCCTTTCCCAGCTCTGCTTTCCAGCCTCTCATTCCCCAGTCTGTCCGTACATCCACACTCCTCCAAAGACAACGAGCACTTGCCCAGAAAATGGGAACAGGCTTTGCCAGCCACGTGAATTAACCTCCTACAGTGGTCAGTGGGGTCAGGTCAGAGTTTCAACAATGATGTGCATTAACTACAAATCCTTTAGATAAAAGCAATGAAAATGATCAGTGGCTAAATTACATAACAAACAAGCTAAGACCAAAAGAATTAGAGTTATTTAGACTAGCAAAGAAGAATCTGAAAAAACATGAGTCCTTAAAAAGTTTCTATAAAGATAAAAGACATCATCTGTTCTCCCTGTCCTTAGGTGGACTGAAGACAAAGTAATACTTTTAATAAGTTTGCTGTGCTGACACAGACAGGTACAACCCTGCTTTGAGACAGGATGGACTAGGAGACCTCTTCACCTCCCCATAATTTTAGGAAACACTTACATACTTTTCCCATACGGGATTGTTTCTGAAAACAACAGTTAAAAACGACAGCTTTGGCTCTGACCAGGTGAGTATAATCTCTCAGACTTTCAGTTCTGTGCCTGTGCAGGTTATGGGGTGCTTGTGGGATTCTGTAGCTACTGATGATAACCTTGAATTTGAAAAGTAAATGCTTTTAAGTAACTAAACTGCTATGTCTCAGTCAAGAAATTTGTTAGGTAGCAACCATTCCAATTTCAAAGTTTTGACATTATTGAATATCCCTGAAATCAGTTTTTACTGAATTGCTGCAAAAGGTTAACTATTTTCTATCTATTTCTTTGCATGAATTAGTACAGAAGGAAGAAGCTACTAGTCCTTAACTGAGGATCTGTACCACAGGTTATTGTTTTGCTCTCTCTTCCCTTTACAAAAGGTAGGAAATGCAAGACTGTCACTTCGGAATTGGGAAAATATGATTCTCCCTGTAGAAAGGTTACAATTTTTGGCAATAGATTTAATTTTTTTTCTATAAGGGTTGCTGTTTGCTGAGAGGGTTTAGGAGTCATGATAATCTGCCACTATTCACTCTGAGTGCACTAATCCCTCTAGAGTGACAGATAGATAACAGGAGCATTAACATGGCTAGAAAAGGCCAATAAACAAGCTCTGGATTTGCTTAAGCAGGAAAGCACTAACCAAAGTAAGCAAGGAGACACTGAGCATTTGCAGGGAAGTGTCTGGAGCAGCCTGTGTGCTAAAGATGAAGTAAATGTTTGAGAAAGCCTATGTGGGAAAGAGGACCAGTCAGCAAGTTATATGTTACGCTTTTTACACACCTGGTTTGTGTTGCTTCTTGCTTGAACACAGAAATTCAAGAAGCAAAACCAGCAGGTTTTAGCACTGAGCTGGAAGGGTGGGATTGCCCAAGGGAAGGACTAAAAGAGCAGAACCTCAGGTTCTGTCAGAGTTCTGTAAAGCAGTAACATGTAGAACTGCTTTATGAAAAACAGAGGGACAGCAACATGAAGTGCAAAAGGCAGGGCAGTATTTCAGGTGAACAGAGCCAGAGCACACAGCTTTGCTCCCTGAAGGGCTGTGCCCTGCTGCCACAGGAACGCTGGGCTTGAGAGCTCCTCAAGCCTGATCCCACTGCAAGGACACTGAGGGACAAAGCCCTAACAAGGGTGCAAAAGGAGACACAGCAGCAGCTGCAGCAGCAATGGACACAGCATATATACACGCAGATTACATCTGAAAGGCAGAGAACTGTGTCATGAAGAGCAGAGGCTAAGCCACAGGAAAAATAAGAACTGGTATTCACATGTGCAAACACAGGAGGCAGTTTTATACAGACACAAGGGGACACAGGGCAGAGTTTGAAACATGGGAAGATTTACTACAGCGTGAATATGAATGAATACAAAAATACTATTTCAAAAGAAAGGTTAGCAGTGCAGCAACTGTGATAAACATCAAAGCACACACAGCAGAGCAGTGCAGTATGCTCCAGTAAACACACAGCCATGAGTAATTACAGCTACCAGCAGAATCACTCCGATATCCAGAGGGAAGAGGCAGAATGTGTGCTGCTGGAACAAACCCTGAGTTAACAGGTTAGAATTGTCGGTCTGAAAGAGTGCTGGACAGTAAAAGTTTCAGTGTTAAGACAAACAATGACATGAACAACTCAAGTTCCCTGGGGAGTCAAATGACTGCAATTAATCTACAGTGTCAAAACCTCTCCTGCTCCTCAGCAGAGCCAAAGCCACAGAAGATCAAAAGTAGCTGTCAGAAGCTAATCTATAGAGACTCCTTAAGCACTAGCAAATGCCACCGGGCCTCAGAAATTAAAAGATGAGGTGCAGCAAACAAAATGCACTTCATCCCCAGTTGGAAGCCAATGGCTTAGGCTGTATTAGGGATACCAATCTTTAGAAGCCTCTGGAACAGGCTGTGTGATGGTCTGGGATCTGCCTGATTGTGTGAGAGGAAACCCTGAAGGCTCAAAGTGCTGCAACAGATTCAGACATTTCATTACAGGAAAGCTGTAATAATTAGTTGAAATACCTTCTACAAAGCTAATTAGAATTACATCAAAAGTGCATATAATGCACTTCCCAAATTGACATAGACAAAAACCTATTCAAGCAGAGCACAGACAAGATGCCAAAACACAGGAATCCTCAAATTAATTCTGGTTGCACAACATTCATCTGACTGCTTCCCTTTGTAATGTGGGGCTTTGCCTTTCAAGGTACCAGTGTGTCTAAATGAGGCAAACAGTGAAAGTGTGATGTACCTATGCAAGCATGAACCTATGAACACAGTGTTACCATAACACTTTCCTGGACCAAAAAACCCCATGAAAACAAAACTAACAAAAAACTCCCTCCAAAACAAACAAACGATCGTTCTGAAATTGATACTCCACCACAGGTTTGTTCTTTGTTTGGGTTTTAAAAAAGCTGCATAAACTCATTCAGACCGGTGTCCCACAAAAAACAAGAGATTTAGTGGAGATGATGGGGTTTAATAGTTGCAGTAAGAACTGTAGCTCAAAATGTTGATTCAGTTAGCTTTGAAGAGTATGAATAACAGTTACTCTAATCTTCCCTATGATGTGCAAATAATTGCATGAATATGATAAACGGAGGAATTAGAATAGCAGGGAAAGAAGATGGACTCTTGTATTTGTGAACTCCTCCAAGCCCTGCCAGTACTGGCACTGCTGAGGCACTTCTCAAGTTCCTGCACACCAGCTGCCCACTCTGCTTCATGGGAGGCTGCATTACCCCTAGCAGAGCTTCACACCCACTCTGCCTCTGAACAGACTGTGGTAGCTGAAAGAAAACATGATTTCTGCCTTGGATGAAGAAAAATCTGCACAAGGATTAGAATAATTGAAGAGAAATCACTGTGGAAGTGCTGATGAAGCTTTAATACAAACTCTGCACCATACAGCAGTAATGGGCTGAAACCAGCATTTTTGGTCCCTATTACCTCATAGCTAAGCACCTTCACAGGGTGAAGTTTTCAGTCTGCTCAAACCTCTCCTTCTTTCCCACTCTAACGTGGGTCTGAAGTTTCCATCTAAAGCCACATGAAAGAACATGCTCTCACAAAGAGTTTTGTATAAGAATATAACCACTATTCCACATGTGGATTAATCACCGTCACATTGAATTAGGAGAACAAGCCAGAATACAGATTTCACTGCAGGTTAGGTTGTATCTGCAGCAGCTGGGCAGTAAATCTCTCTGTAAAGCTGGGCTCAGGGAGCAGGAACACTGGCCTGCCCCTTGTGCAGAAGGGACCTCCTCTTCAGAGGCTTCAACCTTTATGTATCCTTACTTAAAACCACACAGTACCTCACGGGTCAGATCAGTATCGGGTTTGATTTGCCTCTGGCTATTCCCAGCCCCCAGTACTTGCAGCAGTACCACAGGCAGTAACAGCACAGTTTGAGGCTCCAGACTATACATCCTCCCACTTTGTGGTTCCTTGGGACCAGAACTGGGCAGAGTCCCTGCTGCAGGATTCAGCTGGTTTTGTTTGGAACTCAGCTGTGAGGAGTCAACTCCAGGCCTGAGGTCTGGATTGCCTTGAGGGGTACTTTGATACACCAGTGAATGTCTGTGCTCTCTCTTTGTATAACATCACCTGGAAACAGCTGCATTAAGAAAGACCTGGAGGCACTTACACTACTGAAGTTACAGGGGTTTGGTTTTAAGCCCCCATCCCCACTGGCAATCATATTAAAATTATTTCTCTCTGTGGCAGTGCAAATCTACCCAGTAGGCAGCAAATCCCTGACATACCATTGCATTATGTAGACACATACAATAACAACCTCCAGTGCATCTGAGATGGGTGATTTGTAAATGCATTTATTCAATCAAGAAAAATATTTTAGCATTTGCTTCTAATCTTCTGTCATAAAATAAGTGACTACAACTAAGGAAAACAGGCTTTCCTGCATTAAAAATCTAAATCACCGACAGTGTGCTCGATGGTATATTTTGCTCTATTTATTTTCAGGGGTTTGTACCCTGCCACAGACCTTACCAAATCAATACTGAACTATCCCAAAACCACAATTCATATTTGCTCTGGATGCCTCTAATTTGAGGTAGTATGATTTATGAATGCTTCAAGGGTACCTGCAGAATGGGTGGATGCTCTGCAAAGAAGTTGAGTTAAAGCCAAATTCATTTAAAAAAAAAGTACAGACAGAATTTACTCTCATTTACAGAGGGTTTTTGATCTCCAACTGTAAGTCAGTTCAAGGTTACACCAGATGTTCCCCCAAATTATAGGTAATACATATCATTGTGAAAGCACTGTAGCACTGAAGAAAAACACTCTTCAGCTCCCAGCCTGCCCTCTCAGCTGTGGCTGTGGGTGGTTTTAGGAGCTGGGAACCAGTCCAAGGGGAGGGCAGCAGGTCTGTCCAAGCACAGAGAGGAGCAAGGACACAGCCAACAAACACCAAACCCAACAGGTACAACAGAGAGAGCAGCATAAAGCAACAGGTCCTCAACATTTCTGCATCTATTAGGGTCACAAAACACTGCCCCAAACTTTGCAGAATGTTTCTTTTTAAGCAGATTTTGCCTTTTAACTACATCCAGACACTTCCCTCCCCTGCTCCCCCTGAGTTTGCAGCAAATGGGAACATTTTAATGAAGAATTTGGTAAACAACAGCAAAACTGACCAAGGTGTGATCTTACTGCAACTCTTCTATTTGGCAGAGTTATAGGGGATCACAGACTTGTTCTACCTGCATATAAAGAGGAAATAAAGAAATCAGAAAAAAAAAAAAAAGAGGATTCTTTCCTATTATTAAATCTTTTATTAAAAATGCTCAACAGCTTTAGGTTGTGCTCAGAGATGAAAACTGCCATTAATATCTATGGTTTCAATCATTTCCAGTCAAACACCTGAATGACCTAATGCAAGAGTGGGCCCTCACCTCCTGAACACAGCCAGGAAAGGGTGGAACTGAGCAAAAACCTGCATTCAGCTGCAGTAAAGACTAAAACTTCATATTTTCCAAATTACTGTCTGCATTAGTTCCCTCTCCATAATGATTATTTCCTGTGCTAGACCAATGAAGAATCAACACTCAGGTTTGGTTTTTTTTTCTGTCTGGGGATTTTTGATTTTGTTGTTGTTGCTTTTGTTCCTTAGTTTGTTTTTCTTTTCTTTAAACACAACAAAGGGGCATTTTAAGCCTGTTCCATCTTCAGAAGTGAACGTTTCTAAAAAAGGAATATATAAAGCAAATTTTGGTGCCTTATATTAGTGTTCTTTCACACAGCTATGAGAAAGTACCTGGAATTTCTAGATGTTTATAAGTAAAAGTAGTGATCATTTCTAGTGAATATAAAAGATGTTAGGAATACTTACATTGCAATATAAGCACCCACTGTACCAACACATCAAAGAAGACGACATCACCTTTAAAGACTTCTAAATCATTGGAATCTGCATTGCACAACATCAACAACCACCCATGTTGTACTAATGTTCTAACTATACACATAAATAATTCTTAGCAAAGGAACAGAGTCGAAAGGGAAAAACACAAGCTCATATAATAAGTACCAAATAAAAATATCTTGATCTCCAAGTGAACTATTTTGCAGCCAGAAAAACAGAATTCCAATACAAACTACCCAGAGCTGAACAGGTTTCTAGTACTGTGCTCCTGTACACTGTCAGGCAGTGCATGCAATCCGAACTCTGGGTACCAGTAATTGTGACAGAGGTCCCTCACAGGGAGGTAAATGCCATCCTTCACTGACCTGTGCAGACAATGCCCAGGCAGAGCTGCTCCATGAACACCACTCAGGGCTATTTCCTCCCTTTTGCTCCTTTC
Organism: Pseudotriccus pelzelni; assembly: GCA_035584735.1. NCBI lineage: Eukaryota > Metazoa > Chordata > Aves > Passeriformes > Tyrannidae > Pseudotriccus > Pseudotriccus pelzelni. The sequence continues at coordinate 313,804 of JAWMRA010000028.1, read as the reverse complement.
ACCTCTCACAGACAACTTTCTCACCTGTCACACATTTGACTTTGATGGAAAAACACTGGGGAGACTCTTCCGAAAAAAGTAATTGCTTCAGAAACAACAGATACTGGAATGATGGTAATTAGGTCTGGAAAGGAGGTATAAAAACGTTCATCCAGTTAATGCAAAGCAAATGCAATAGTAATGCAAATGCCTCAGCATTTGACTTGACAGCTTATTTTTAAGGTGAGAATTTCTGCTGCCATTATTTGAAATTAGTTGTCATTGTCAGAGACCTTAATTTATTTGTAATTATGTAATTGAACTCCAGTGACATTCTAGGAGGAAACTAAAAGCTCTTGAGATATTCATTTTGTAATAAGGAATATCAGAATTCATGTGATAACAAATACATGCCAATTTACATCTTCTCTTAGTATAAATAACTCTTAATTAGTCCATTTTTCATATTTGTTCCTAATTCTGCAGGAGGATCCCTAGGATTATGTGACAGCTCTGATTTTACTGTAGCAGGGTTAAAATTTCATCTGCTTTTCTTGACTTTAACATTATCCAGTAAAACTGATTTAATATATAAAATTTCTTTACTTTTATTCAATCTTTTGCCAACCTTAGCTAAACCATATTTTGAAGATAACAGCTGAACAAAGTGACATGGGTGTTTATGCTAGTATCTTATTGCAATTTTCTTTTCTAGATAAACATGAGTGCGATAGAAGAAAGAATACAATCAATGACTTGGGGGCCCCTTTGTTTTAGAAAAACCCACCTCATTTGCATTATCAAGAAGTTATTTTCTTTCAAAATTCAGTGATACCTACATCCCCTTATAAAAGGATAATACAAGCCCTAAAGCTTGCTTAGTTGTTAAAAGCCATATACTTCACTTCTCCAGAAAAACCTTTAAGAAAAAAAAAGTTCTTTATGTTGGTAAGAGAGACCAAATCTTCCTCTCCAACAGATGAAAACAGAAATATTTCTCCTTAGATTATTTTACTGAAGTGTCTGGAATAGCAACTACATTTTTTGTTCACATTTTTTTTTGTTCACATTCAATCCATCACATCAATAATCTGTAAATATCACAACAAAACTGCTTTAGGTAGCCACCTGAAATCATGCACCTAATTATCAGCTGTGCTTCCATTATCCCAGAAGGGCCTTTCCTTTTTCCAGGTTGGTGCTAATTTATTTTCAAGAGAGAAAAAATTAACAATAAGAAAAAATAATTTAAGAAAACCTGATAAATACACAAGGCAAAAAGCATCACAGCTTCAGATTTTCTCCAGCTGTGGTAATATATCAAAAGCAAACAAAAGTCCTCAGTAAAGCATAAAACAGAATTCCCTCCTTGCAGGCTTTATGATTCTTAATAAAGATAATTCTTAATAAAGCCCACACTGAGTCAATGCACTGACAGACACCACCTTCCTCCCACAGCCATCTGCTGCCTACGGTGGCTACACTCGCACAGATTTAAACAAAAGTAAACAGGAGCTGGAAAACTTGAGTTCTCTTACCATCTGACAAGTCAATCAGGCCGAGGTAGTGCAAAAGTTTCAGAGAGGAGCACACCACCACTACAATCCCTAAAGTCTGGAGTCCCTCCGACTCGCCTTTAGTCCACATCCTTTAAGGCACCACACGGATACCTACTGGTGTGACTGCAATCAGCTGCCACACATCAGAAGCTGAGAAATCCTGTGTAAAGCCTTCCTTCCTGCTGCTCACTTAAGTGCACAGCACATTCCCCTCTCCCCCTCTCTCACTCCCTCTCTTTCCCAACCTCTCCCCCCTCCTCTCCCACTTGCCTTTTCTTTTTTTTTTTTTTTGAACGTGCAAGCAATTTCTGCATTTAACCGTAACCTATGGTTTTATTTTCTTTCACCTCAGGGTAATTCTCTCAGGAGCTTGCTCTGCCCCTGAACAATCAAGTGGTGCTGCTAACCTCAGCAACATCTCACACGACTTTATTTTTACTTTTTTTTAAATACCTGTGATACCAGTGAATTTTACATCTGAGATTTTCTCAGTAATCCTGCCAATGCAGGCGCTTTTTGTCAATGCCTCTTCTGTGCTGCATCAGAGAATATGGGACATTGTAGGGGAGGAAAGGGCTTTCCTTCTCTAAATGCCTCGCCCACGACATGCTGGGATACACATAAGCACACCTCCCACACCCAAGTGTGTGCCCACACAGAGCCCAGGACCCGTAGAGTAATTCTTTCTGTAAGCAACAGCTGCCCACGGTCCGCCCAGGTTGTCTGCTGGACAGCAAGGAGCGCTCCCCTGGCATTCCAGGCGTTCCCAGGCACCGGGTGGGCCTGCAGTGCTGGAACAAGCCCCCCTTGCGGGCAGTGTTTCACCACTGGCAGTGTTTCACCAGGCTGCTGGCACGGGCAGCACTGCTGGCTTCTCACAAGTCAATTATGTATTTCCCCATTATCACCACAGATGAGAAAACACTTGAGTGTTTCATCGGGATGGTAGATACAGTGTTCCAACACCACTAAAAGCTCTGTTTTTCAAGCGTGCTACTGGATACTGGTATTCCCATGTGGAACGTTCAGGAGAACAGACATCACCCATGCCCTTAATTTTACAGGACTCAGAGGCTGTTGTTTTCCCCTCACTCCACCCAACTCCAAGCAAGCAGCAGCTCCCTGTCCCCACAGTCCCCAGGGAGCAGGGCAGGCTGGTTTTCCCCCTCCACACTGCTTCACAGCGTCTCCTGGTGCTGCCTCTGCCTTAAACTGCTGCCGATCACTAACACCAGGTGCAGAATCTCAACGGGATTTGGTGTATCACATTAACTAAATAATACACTTGAATTGCTGAGAGATGCTCATATTAAAGCCAGGTTGGAGGTGCAGAGTACTCCTACACACTTGAGTGATCAAGTCAACAAGCAATGAACACTTTAATTGAATTTGAGCTTTGTTTCTGCATGCAGGTGGCCAAATCACACCAGCAAATGTGTTATTCATGAGTATTCTCCATCACTGGCATCTACCTCTCCAGAGCTCAATGGCATAATATCAAAGCCATTTCTCCTGATGAGTACTTTAGGCCAAAGGACTTTTTTGTGCTCTGTAGCATCTGCCACATTAGGTTTTCATTGCACTGGCTGTATGACTGTGATGCCACATTATGGTTCATATTCCCCAGACTAACACATTCAGCTTTAAAACTATCAAGGACCTGAAATCACTGTACTGTCAAATCTCTCCCAGATGAGGTGAGCAGAATTCGAAGGAGTAACACGTGATAAGCAGACCTAAAAACATTCAGATAATTCCTTGGTTTATCATGTCCTATTCCCATTAAAAATCCAAACACTACTACACAAAAAAAACCCAAATCAACAAAACCCCACCCCCCATCACATTAAGTTTCAATAGGCATATTAACACAAAAAATAACAAGGTTCTGTCCTGTCTACAGAAGGGATGTTTGTCAGATTTACTGTGTCTGGTGGACTCTGCTGTTTTCTCAGACTACTTAACGGATCAAAGAGCACACAGAATGAAAGAGCCCACCTCACCCACTCGTTCCCAGGCACATTGTTTACTTGCAGATACATCTAATCACAAAGTTTCTTCCCAGCAATGCACAAACCTCCTGAATCTAATTACCACTAAAAAAAAAAAAAAAATTCAAAAAGGATGCTATGAAGGGCAATGAAACTCAAAGCACTTGGCCCTCTAAAGGCATGCCTTGCAATTCCATGTTCTCTCACTGTCATGTCACACCTCTGCACCTACTAAAGCCCTGCAGCAGCACCTTAGCAAGAGACAGGGGGAAGGACATGTGAAAGTCTTAGTTTTACTGTTTGTGTCACTGCAATTTATGCCAAGGCCAACATTTTTGATGCTTTAGGTGCTCCTGATATGAGCAACTGCAAAAGAACGTGCAGCTTCAGTCCCCAGAGCATTCACTGCTTGAAGACCTCATGCATGTCTAAAGCTCAGAATTCATTTGACATTCTATCCAGTGATGTCAAAGCCAAATCATGATTTTTCCTGAGGTTGAGACAGTTTTCAAACAGGCTTGGAGGGAATGTTGAATGAGAATTTTCTCATTCAGGACCTTCAGGCTGCTTTGGGATCAGCTTGATCCCAGCAGTTCTACTTGGATGTTGCTTTTCCTCTGTCATTTTCCGACACTTCTCAAAACAGACACTTGGATCATTCTTCACTCGTTCATTGCTGCCCCAAGAACAGGGATTCTTTGTGCTGGGGACCTGTTGGGCTCACGCTGTGCGAACATTTTAAGGAGAGTGTTGCTTGTTGTCTGACATGCAGAGCACCAAGTCCATCCATCCATCAGATGATCCAGTTTAGAAGCCACATAACCCAGTGTTATGGCTTACAATTACCTAAACCAAATCAGCTCTCTCCTTTCCTTAAGCATTCAAATCATCACAAGTGACTGACTGAAGAGGTGACTACAGATGTCTCATGGAAGGCAAATTCTGTGGACCCAAATCCTTCTGTGTGATTTCTCCACAATAAAAACTAATTTAAATAAAAGAGCTTTCCCTCAACAGCTTACTGGGCCCATTACCTACAGCAATACTCATTCTTTACTGTAGTACTGAGCTAATGAGAGAAACTGGTTCTGTGACTTAAACCAAAGAAAGTCTATTCAGTTTAGTTCTCCAGTAGAAATCTGCATGGAAGTAGAGGATCATCAACTCTTAACAAGAGACAGAAATATTAATCAAGAGTTTATTACACATTTTATTTGTGTCACTTCTGGAGCAATGAGAAAAACCAAGCCACTGCCAAATAAATAGCAGGATTCAAATTATTTTTTTATTATTTCTACAGCATTCTACAGTCTTAAAAACCACGTTGCATATAATTTCTTCTTTTCATTAGTGTGAATTTTTTCCACACCAACCGCTTGGCTGGGGTGGGGGTGAGTCTTCAGGTTTTAGTGTTTAGACTGGCTAATGCCTGTCCTACTGACATGCCCCGTCTTTGCAAAAAGCACGAGCTCTTTTGTTTTCCCCCTCCCCAAGACAAGGGGGAAGGTAGATTTTAGCTGTGTGGTTTTGGTCGAGTGGCAGCTGCAGATAGAGAGGGAAAGGGGGGTGGGGAAGGGCTGGCAGTTTTTGGCTAGGAGGTGCTTTGGTTTTGGGGGCTTTGGGTGGGATTGCTGCTCCAGCGGGGGTCGTTGGGAGGAGAATCCTTGTCGGCACTTGGCTTTTTCCCCCCCCCCTCCTCTTTCTGCGTGTTGGCAGCAGCTTACTCCCATCAGAAAGAAAGAGTCGTGACCAGAGCCCGCCTTTGGCAGCCTGAGTCCAGAGGAGTAAACCAGCGTTCCCTCTTCCCTCCCTTTCCCTGCTGGCAGTGGATCGTGCCTCCTCCTCCAGTGAAAAGGGGATTGATGCTTCCCAAACATTCGTAAACCTGCTGCAAAACACATACTGTTACCCTCAGAGAGGGTAGCTTAAGGGACTAAGTGATTTTGACTAGAACCAGATGTGAAATAAGTTGCACGAACCAGACTCCCCGGTTTTCTGCTGTAGTCACTGAGCAACAGATTTTGTATAACAGCAAGATTAGGACACTTTTCTAGTTATATACAGGCAACTAGGAACTTTATAAAGATCAATCAAAATAACATGTAATAAAAAGGATTTTCTGATAATAAAAGGATTGCTATGATGAATCATATAAATTATTTATGTAATCTATGATGGGCTCTTAGAATTGGTTGGGGGAAAAGAGTACATCACACGGAGGTGCAAAAATCACAGCAAACTGGAGAATATTCCCCCTAGCAGATGCTTTTTCCATGATCGAGCTATTTGGAACACCTTAACACTTTTGAAGAAGAGGATTTGTCTTCTCACTTTGTTAAAACAAATGCAGCATGACATTCTCGGTACACACACCTTCAAGAAGGTGGTATTCTGTGTTTAGCCTGGTTTAAAACTCTTAATATTAAATTTGTCATTTTGATTGACTATTCCTTTGCTATTATGCTATGGTAAAGAATAAATAAGAACATCTGATGAATTCTCCTTGTACGGTTCATTATTTCAAATATCTCTGGAACAGTTCCGTTTATGGATCTTCTGACACTCAGCAGTCCTGAACAGTCTTCTAATATGGCTATTGACCATAAATATATTTCCACTGCAGATCTCTGAAGCCCTTCCACTTCTGTTGTGTTGTAGAAATGGCACAATAAGACCACTCCCAGCATTTCAAGTGGCTACGGCATCAAGAGTATGAACGTACTATTCTGTACATATTTATCCAATATGATCTCTTCCTGTGTGCATAAAGTCAGTGCTTTTATTGCTGCTTTGATTTAAAGTTATTCAAAGCAAAATAACAACTAGGCCTTTCTCATGAGTGATCGTAACTTACCTAGTCCCAAGCAATGATATTTACTGCTTAAATTGCAGGGTTTTTATCAGCTTGCCTTGGTCACCAGTCATGTCTCTGTCCTGTTCACCACAGGTGATTAAGCCCCTTCTGTGTTTCTCAGACTTCTCTGGATCTGACTAGTCCCAAGTAATTTTTGCCATCTGCAAACTGTGTGGAGAAAAAAACTACTTTTTGATAACTGCTGACTATACTTTAAAAAAAAAATGCTGTAAATTAGTTGGTATTCAGGTAATTGATGATTTAGAGCCCCCTCTGAAGTAGAATCTCCAGCCAAACTAACAGCCATTCGGTGCCAATGAGCTCAGGTCCTGCCTATTTGCATCACTACAGTTCCACCCTGACCCCTCTGCCTGCAAACTGAATGTACTTCCTATCACACTGGTGTTTGGTTCCCAGCAGTTATTCACCAGATAGGATTATTTTTTTTCAAAGTCCTTGCTAATTACCACTTATTACTTTTGTCACTAGAGGTGCATTCAGTATAATGATAGGTGAACCACAAATACCTCATTAGTTAGTTTAGATAATACAGAATTTTAGATGCTTTTCTATTAGTGCTGCCCGGGGAGCTGGGAATAAAAAGCTCAGTTCATCAGTTTGCCATTTCCTTGCTGTGTGAGTGCAGGGAAGGAATCAGCAGATTAACCCTTTTCCTGACCTATCACTTGTTCTGCCATAACAAAACCAGCTATAATTCCTTCAAACTACCCCCTTTAGTTCAATTCTTCTGATTCATGTGAAGGTGCTGCTTTCTTATTTCTACCAATGCCTCCCTGCTTGCTGACAATGGTAGGGCATAGTTGGATCGAAGGACCTGTGGACAATTTATGAAGAGAAGCAGGAGGACCCCACATATTTTTTCCCTTTCAGAGCTAGTAATTCCCAGCCCTCTGTGAGTCTGTTGGCACAATTCACATCATCAACCTCACAAAACACAGGAACAGCTTTGAAAGATTGCAGAAACCTAATACATCATTAATGACTTTTTCCAGAACAACTGACAGTACAGACTGCCCAGTGGAGGATTTGGCTTTACTCTGGACCTCACGATGGCAAAACTGGTGTGTGTTAGTGATGCTCACCCAGCTCAAAGTCACAGCAAGCCTGCTACAGAGCTACAAGTTATGAGAAGACCAACAACTAACAAAGAAACCACGGAACCCTGAAGGACTAACTTGAACCACAGTTTGCCTGCACACTGTCTGAAATGGAGCAGTATACAATTGAGGCAATATATAATTACTGAAAGAGCAACGAGAACCTCTCCCAGCTACTCAATATCACCGACAGGCTCTATTGCATTTTTCTATTTAATTGGCTTTCCCCTGTTTCTCTGGATTTTTAAATGTAAACTAACTCAGTCACATAAACTACAGCAGCAAACACAGCAGCCTCCTCCAAGATCACGCACTTGCAGAAGTGCTCTCAGGACTGACCCAAGCAAACTGTCCAGCACTGAACTTTGTCTCTTTTCAGTTCTGTTGCTGAGGCTGAAGGGACTGCTAACAACGACTTCATAACCTCAGCTCCACTAGGAGGGGAGACAGGGAAAGGCTGCAGGATGTTTCTCATTGTCCTACTTTTAAACAGGCAATGAAAGTTGAGTAGGACACATGCTGTGAGGAAAAGAGGAGTAGGGGAGAGAAAGTGAAAAGTTTGAAGAAACAGGAAAAAAAAAGTATTTCAAGTCTGAAATAAGGAACAATGAATAAGGGCACGTAAAAGGAAGAACAGATCTGTGAGGGACTGGGATTGGGCTATACATGTATAAAATAAAATGCTCAAAAATAGAAAACTTGATGTTTCAATTATTCTGGGGGTTCATTCCCCAAATAAGGAAAATTCTACTGCATGAGTCCCTGCAGCCAACCTTGGCTGAGCCCCACATCCAGCTAAGCACTTCCCTGGAGCCTGTACTCAGAGGTGAGCACACCTCATCAGCAAATACCTATCCCTGCTGGAATAACGAGCAGCCAAAAGAAGCTGTTAAAACCCCCAAATAACCAGAAGACAGATGTGCTTTGCAGTGGCAGTTTCTTGCTTTCTGCCACAAGCAAGAGGAGCTGTGACCCCTCCCTCATGGCACTGGTGATTACTGTCAGGTTCTGGAAGCAGTTAAGAGGCATAAAGCTAAAAGTCTCTGCTATTGAGTTGGGCTGTAGTGACTTTTCTCATCACAGGTAGCTTTTCACCCATGTTAGGTATTTCCCCTGAGCATCAGATTGTCACAGCTTCATTCCCACTTTTATTAAAAGTGATAATTAACAGTGCAGAACCTCTGCACTTGCACTTTTTTCTTACCTGCTTTGTTGTTACAGGTGTGAGATCCTGGATCCGAATCTCACGGAATTATTGGTAAGGGTCAGAATCAACTCACTGTGTGTGCATGTGGGGAAGGGCCTGGACCACACGGAGCACAGGGCAGAGCTGAAGGTGCTGCAGAGCACAGGGCAGAGCTGAGGGCTGGCAGCTGGGCTGGCAGACAGGGCAGAGCTGCCTGGTAGCCCGACCACACCACAGCCCTGCAGCCGGGACTGGCCACGGCACTGCTCACTCTGGCCTGGCAGGCACCACCAGATCTCCTGCCTGGGAGGGAAAACTGAACTCTATGAATACACCAGACTCCCTGTGGTCTCCCTCTCTCTCTCCTGCAGCCTGAACCATGTGAGCTGGTAACCATTTCTCCCTCTTCTCCTCCCTCTCCAGCCAGCACCAATCAATCATCGGATCTTGTTGGTAACCATTTCTTTTTTCCTTTCCTCTCTCTCCTTCTCTCTTTCTTTATCCCTTTTAATCTGTTTCCTTCTTTTACTCTTTTTCTTCTCTTGTGCGTAACTTAAAAGCAACGAACTGTGTTTTACTACAGCTGGTCTGTGGATTGTTTTAGTGGGTGTTTCCTGTGGAATGGGTCTTTGTGCTGAATGTTTGAATGAAATGCTTTTTTCTTGGTTGCATTTTACTCCTGTAAAAACCTTTTGCCATAATATATTATTTTTCTCACTAAATTAAAGAGTTTCTCTTAGAGAAGCGTGTGTGACTCTTTCTCCATATGCTAATTAAGGTTATAGCAAACCAAACGGCTTTTAAAAAGTCTCGAATAAAAATGTAACCACTCTGGGCAGTTTATGGGTTAATCCAGAGCACAACACCAGGTTCTTATTGAATTAGTTATATGAGAAAGAAGATGAACAGGTAGGTTTAAGCCCCAGAAAGACTTATAAGAACATAAGTTCTCATCACAGAAAACTGAAACAGGACAAGTCACAGGTTAAAAACAAAATTACTCTTGCTTAACTGATGTCATACCCACTCATTTGACGTAACTGCATTTATTATTTACAATTTCTACAATGACTAGTATTTTGCCTTTCCAATGCATGTCCACTTGCTGATAACTGCTAAGATGCTCCTTGTGAGCGTGCCTTTTGCTTATTCCTTTCATTCCTATTTTGCTATTGGAATCTCCAGGCGCTTCATAATTTCACAGATCTGTTAGTTGGGAGGAATAACAGATACAGCTACTGCAACCTGCTGCCCAGAGTAAGATCTGCCTCATTGCCACCACAGCACATGCCAGACCAGTCAAGACCCGTCAAGACTTGTCTTGAGGGCAACAGAATCCAAGTAATCAAGAAAAGACAGTACAAAAACCTGTGTTTTGGAAGTCCAGAAAGTTTGTAGGAACAGTCACGAGTTTGGAGAAGGAATAGGAATGCCAGTAAAGATCATCTCATACATTTTTTCTTAGGAGAGGCCTAAACAGTGAAAAACACTCTCCACTTGAAGAATATTCTTCACTTGTTACATTAAACCACGTTTTCTCACCACTTTTCATGCTGTCCTGGATTTCTTATTTTTAACTGACCTTAAGGAATGAATATGTGCACAAAACATTCTAAATAACCCTGGTTTTCTCTCACTTACTGAACTGCTATTATTCTTGTATTTAAGTATTCTTTCCGGCATTTAATCTTTTTGCCATCTATGCATTAGTTGCACTTAGTTGTTTATTTTTTCACTGGTGATTTGTAGCCCTGTACACCCAGCTTGAAAATCTGATTTAATCAGTTATTTGCATAATTATACTGCAAAAGATAGTGCCACAAAAATAGGGTACCACAAGGAGATCAGAGTAATAAATTCATGAAAGTATTATGAAACTGTATAATATTAACTGTATTTTAGATACATCACAATGAATTATGAAATAGTACCACACTGTTTTAGATACATCATGGTCTCAAATCACACCATCCCCAAAATCTTTGAAAACCTGTACCAAGAAGAAAAACTCTTAGCAAACCAAAGGGCCAATTTATTCTAAAGTAGTTTGTAAAGTGTAACATAGTCAGTAAAACCTGAAAAAGCACTTTATGCTTTAGAACAAGTAGTCCTAAATACATGTAAAGAGAACTTCTAGAGGGCTGTCTGGAAAGGGGGATGCTTTTGTGTTTGCCAGCACAGCTCCCACTGTTAGATGGATGGCAGCAGTTCCATGTAACTTGCTCTGTAGAGGAGTCAGCTCTCAGTTTACCAGACTGACCCTGATTTATGAATTACAGTTTAACTGCTCCTCTAGTGGCAGCACTATTTGAATTCTGCTGCTTGACACGACACAGGAAGGCTGACATTCACGGAAACAAAGCACATGAAGAGCTGCAACACAGGTGCACGTGACAGAAACTACAATTAGGATGTTAAAGCTAAGCAGCAGCCTTAGAGAATTAACCTCCTTCATGCATCTTCCCTTAGATGTATCCAAAAATGTTCTATTACCAAGCAAGCTGGATGTTGGTGATGGAGCCAGCACCCCTGCTCAGTCCCGCATTGCTGCTACCAGTCAGGCAGCAGGGGAGAATACAAGCAAAAGAGTATGGCAACAGCATGTATAGGCCAGGTGGGACAGGGCTTGGAGCTGCCTGGTCTAGTGGAAAGTGTCCACATGGCAACCAAACAAGATGAAATTTAACATCCCTTCCAACCTATACCATTCTGTGATATATTTTTTTTTTGTTCAGGGGAACTGGAAGGACAACAAAGCAAAGAGTCAAACTCTGAGATAAACCCTTCAAGAAAATCAGAAGATCAGGAAGAAAAGTAAAATACTCAGAATATATCAAAAGATGTTTTAGATGCATGGAAAAAAATCAGCAAAGAAAATAAAGGTGCCAGGGGTATTCTGCAAGCATGTTTACATTCTGAATTTAAGCTACAATTCAAGGGCAAAAGCAAACTGAAGGAGATTTATGACTATAATGTCACATCTGGGAAAGGGCAACACAGGTAGAAGGATGACTTGTATACAGCACATCCCGGGTCTGTAAATATTCATATTTGGGGTACACTATGTATCATGCACACTTCAGCAGGTAGAATACTCCCTCAACAATCCACAATCTTCTGGAATAATTATATGTATCACAGTTCCATTTCCATGATTAAGATCACATCAGAAGTATAGTGGGGTGAGAGGAGGTGAATTTCTTCAATGGCCTTCAACAGGCAAAACTCAAAGCCTAACTTTTTTCCCCAAGAAAGCGCTTAAGACACTCGAGAGTGAGCTCTTCAAGTATAGGAAAACGTTCCAGAAGATTTATTGCAAAGCGATGAGGGGTTTTGTCACTTAAGAAAGCTTTCCTGCCTGGAAAGAGGCATCTTTCCCAGAGACAGCTTTAGATGTTTTGTCCTCCTGCATTTCAAAGGAGCTCTCTCTGGTGTTAGAAAAGTTCTTGCAGACCCCACAGTGTGGGGGCCGGGGATGATAACAGCCCTGAGAAGAACAGAGGGTGTGTCTTTCCCAGGCCAGTGCAGTTTTATGCCAAAATGTTAAGTGTTCTTGGCTTTTGGAGATAAATGCTGCTAAATCCTTCCATTGCCTGGTATTTTAGGGGTGACTGTGCATAATCTTCCCTTACAAGCTCCTGGATAAGAGAAACATTCATCTCCATGAAAGGTTTTGGATCTTATTGCAAAGGCACTTATCCTCTGAAGGCAAAGAATTACACACCTGTTAGGCTAATCCCAGCACCAAATGGGACAAAACCAGGTTCCAGGGACAGAGTTCAGTGTATTTTTAGAAGTGCTGGACCAGGGGACTGGAGGGTTTCTGCCAGTGTCTCTGCAGAACAACAGCAGTTCCGTAGACTCCACGCAGAGGTGTCCAGGAACAGCTACCATACTGCAGCACAAAACTGACACTGGTGCCATGGGCCAGGAAATTTCCCCTGTGTGTCTAAATACATACATATGTAAATGATGATATGATGGAATTTTCATCATTTGCACTATGACATTTCTTTTAAAAAATCAAATATACAATATGAAAATGAAAGGTCAAAACCCATCATGAATTTTGCTGGTCCAGTTCCACTGTCAATCTAAATTTTGGTTGGTTCAAGTACAGGAAGATTATCACTCTCCAGAACATTGCAACTGACTACCCAAAGAGCTTTTGAAGGAAAAGTTGATTAAATATGTCCTTATCGATTAACTAGATATTTTCTTAATGGTCTGTAGTACTCGCTGGCGATTTTAATAAAACTTTGTCTCTACTTAAATATTCCTGTCAATTTGCTGATTGGAACCCATCCTAACTAAAGAAAAAGAGTATGACGGAAGACACTACTTTCCCCCTTCCTCCCTGCAATTTCATTAAACTGAAGCTTATTAATTGCAAGGAAAAAAAGTGCACAGCTTAATTGCCATTATTAAACTAAATATCACGGATGCATCAGTGGATGCTTTGTGACTGCTCAAATACACCCTTGCTCAGGCCTTGAGGGTAACACAGTTACATGAAATGAAAGGATATTTCAGTTGGTGGTACTTGTTCTGTTCAGAGTGTTTTCAGGCAAAGAACAAACCCAAAAATCTAGCAATGATGCCAAATTATGTCTGGAGGTATTGGAGATAACAGTTTAGTTAATGTAAAACATGAAACACTCTTCAATACGTTAAAGAATCCTTGGCTGGATCTTTCTCTATCCTTAAGCATTTTACATTCACAGCAAGTAACTAATTAACTCTCCTGTTAATCATGCACTACAACAAACTTGGGTTTGTATTGGATTTATCTTCCAGATTCACTTTGAACAAAAGCACTTATATGAATTCTAGAGACGTATCTCTAGATCTCTGCTATTTCCAGAGAGAAAAAAAAAAAGGCACACATCCAAACTCTTAACTCTCTACTCAATAATGAACTACTGAGCACTATCCCATTTCCATCTGGCCTTGAGAACTGAAGGATACTTCCCTGCAGAAAAAGCAAAGCATGCAGGATAGCATTTGGGAAATGAAAGAAGGCAGAAATTCTTCAAATTCTGGCAAATCAGGAAATCATTCTACCAGTTTAGGCTTCTTAGAGAGAACCATATCACTTGGGTGAAGCAAATGTAACCATGTGAGCTACTATATTTAGGTTTAGGTTGCTTGAGGGAAGCTGCTTGAACTATGCTGAGAAAATACCCAGTTTCCTGCCCTCCATTCTCACTGTTTGCTGTCATACCTTGATGTCACCGAGGCAGCCTTTACAGACTGGCCACTGCCTACAACTGAATTGGAACAGAGGCTCTGCTGGCAGCATTAGTGTCTTTCTGCCTAGTTTCACCATTTCAGCTGCATGGGCTGCTTACAGGAGGGATTGCTTTTGGATTAAGAAAAGAGTTGCACCTGTATCTTAAGGCATGATGGAAAAACTTATACATCCTGATTATAGTGGTTTTTTGGAAGAGATACATATATATATTTGCAAAGCTTTTTGAGCCTGAAAACTGTTTGCAAGGCTCTCAAATCATCCAGTTCCGCAAAGTGCATTAATCCTGTTTCAGTTGCTACCTCCAATATCATCAAAATAGGGAAGTGGAAAACCACTTGATTTCACATCCTAAGAACGTAGGGAAATTGGCATGAATTCTGCTAAATAGCTGTTCTAAACAGGAGGGAATTTTCCAGTGCCTAGTTTTTTGTCCAGGTTGCAAAGCTGCAATCTCTTGTGCTAACCTACACAAAAATTCAATTCCTGAGTATTTCTCCTGGATACCAAGTAGGCAGTCTGGAGGTATAAGCACCAGTAAGCATTAATACTTAGCTTAGATTTCTTCAGACCTGGGTATAAACTGTTTTCCAGTGGAAGATATATCTCTATATATCTATCTACTTATGTATATCTTCTTGAACCACAGATGAGTGTCTGGAGAATCAGTTGAGAGAAATAACATCTTCTCAATTAACATAATCTCAAGTCCACTAAAATTTCACTATTATAACTCTAGAAAGAGAAGGTGAAGTTGGCATATTTATTCAATACATTCTGTTCAGTTTATACAGTAATTGTGCTCAGAGGGGGCATTAGACAGCACATAGACTTAGAAATGTCATACAACAGCTTTAAACTTTAAGTGTCAGCTGTGGATTCTGGTTATCACTTGTTTATGATGATGTTAACTGCATGGACATTAATTGACTTTAATGGCACAATGTCATTTTGGGCTTTGCTTCGGTCTCTGCTACAACTCCAAGGCACAGAGACAGGGGAATTAACTGTGCCATAAAGCTGACAAGTTTTTGTTTAGTGCTAACAAAAGCTGAACTGACAAATCTGAAACAGGGGCTGTACTCGAAAGGAAAGCTGCACCCTGCATTGTGATGAACTGCCAACACTGAGCTGGGGCCTGCACGGCACCAATTTCTTCAGTCCCTCTCTTGCTTGGTGGGCTGGAGGGAAAGGATGCAGAGTCCCACACGCACAGCCAGGCAGCAGTGAAGCAGGACAATTCATCATGCTTTGTGCCACAGACAACACAAATGAACCCCCAGGGCACAGGAGAGCTGGCAATACATCACCTGGATGGGAGGTATGTGAAGCCCTTTTCTGCACACCTGTATTCTGGCTGACTATCTATAACGCACCCAATAGTTTGGCTGTGGTGGTAGTGCCTTATCTCTATCACCTTTATTTTTCTCTTAGGCACACCTAAGTCAATACTGCTTTGATACTGGAATTGTTACTTTCTCATTGTTGTTCAGTCTTACCTGGCTGAGGTGTTGTTATGTTTCACTACTCTTATGGTACTCCTCAGTTACTGCTAGGTTACTCACAGAAATGCTATTACTGTGTGAAACAATAACCAATAGGTGGGCAGTGTCAGCCCTTGCTTGCTCCTAACATGCTACAGGGAGTCACAAAAAGAGAGAAAAGATGGATGTCAGCCCAAGGCTTCAGAAACCTGGTTGCTGTGCTGGGGAGAAGTTTTGAAACCCCAGCCAAGTCAGAGACACCAGGATGCCCTGGCGTGTTTAGGGGCCCGTCTGCCCTGAGCTCTGGCTTTGCTCCCCTTCCACAAGCAGGATAATGGCACTGCCTCAGAGGGCTCTATACAGCCAGTGGGCTGAGTGCTACGCAACACTCACAGCAAGTGATGGAGCCTTAGAGCAAGTGACAGAGCAGGTAGAGGAAAGATCAGTGTGAAATGCATAAAAAGGCAAATCGAAGCCATGAAAAATCCATTGGTATCAATGTAGGCCTTAGCCCTAGAAAAAACTTCAGGGAAGACACATACCAACACTTCCATTTTAATAAAGAAATGAGTTACCAAAGAGGCCATCAGGGGAAGGTAATTTCAGTAAAGAGGAATTAACAAGTTTCTGTAATTAGCCAATTATCTTAGATGTAATTCATTAAGAAGTTGCATGTTCTCATGTCATTAACTCCTCCTCCCAGCCTCCGCTTTCTAACTAATTCCAGTTGCAGAAAAGGGTGGGAGAAGACCCAGCAAGAGACACCTGGTGCAACTGCGGCAGTATGAAGCACAGTGTGAAGCTGACCCACATCTCTGCTCCAAGGCAGAGAGCTGGAGGGGCTCAGCAGCTGCAGGTTTGCCCAGAGCCAGCTGCCATTACACAAAGGATGGGTAATTTTAAGCAGAAGTCTGACAATGATGTTGAACCAGTGGTGAACTGGCTCAGATCAAGGCCACACCTAACAGCACAAACCTCCTGGCAGCAGGGTAAATCTTGGGTACCAAAACACTCAGGATGCACTATCTATGGTCATCTAAGAAAGCTCCTCCAAGACCCTGCTCTGCCAACACAACGTGTGCTCAACACACAGCAAAAATCAAAGACAGAGCAGCAGGTACAGGAAGCCTTGAGTCACACCTTTCTGTTTCCTATTGCCAGGTCTTTGCTCAAATATTAAAGCCTGATATATTCAAAGGGTATAAGAGTAGCAGCTCTTCAGTTCTGCCTGAAATTCACTGATGGAGAAAGAATGTTAAATTCCCTGTCACAGTAATTTTTTGTCTAAGTTATCAGCTCAGCTCTCTGCCTCCTTTTTTAGGATTAAAGAGAAGGAAAAAACCCCACATAAACCGGTTTTGCTTCTATTTCTGCTTATAAATCAAGCCATAAAATCTGTTTTAACCTCTATCTGATCACCAGGGAAACATTCACTAGCTGCTTTTGGAACTGGCACTGCAACTGCAGCTTCTTGTAGTATAGGATTATTTCTTGAGAAGCAAAGGTCTCCATTTCCCAGCTATAACAAAATGGAACTAAGTCCTGAGAACCTCCCTGTTGTAGAATGTCTGTGGATATCTTTTCCAATTCTGGATGATATGGTTTCTACACAACATTGCTTAAATAAGCTTTAATTGTACAGTGCGTTGAAATTCAGCAAATTACTAAGAAATGGGTAAAAATGCCCACACAAAGCTGTGTAATAAGCAAATAGCTGCAAAAGAAAGCAAATGGGCAAATTCTTTTGGTAGAAATTCATCTTATGTAAATATAAATGGGTAGATAATTGCCACTACTACTATAGAGCTTTCACCTACAGTTTTGGACTATTTTACAAAGAAAACTCTAGTAAAGAAATCAAAAGAAAGCAAGGGAATATTTCCTAGAGCCCTGAAGGGAAACAGGGCCAAAGATCAGGTTTCCTGAGTTTTTGAAGAAACTTAGTTTGGTACTCTGCCTTTTTACCTGAACTCCTTAATGCAACTTATTCAAGCTCAGGTACATACACAACATTGCCTTCCTTCCCCCCCCCCCCCCATTTTATTACCAGTTAATACTCTTTCAAATTACTTATTCACTAAAATCTATTTTTCTTTTGTTCAAAATCACTGATTTGAAAACTTCACTATTCCTTGGCCACTGTTGAACAGCCTTCAGAAAACTTCAGAAGAGAGAAGAATATGCAGAGGAAGGAAAAAAAAAAAATCAAGACAAAAGAGGGAAACAGGGAAAACTGGATGATAAATCAAGACTGAAAAGAAGAGAAACACTGGATAAAAGCCAGATTATCCATGCCACCTGTATCAGCAAAACTTATGTTGATTTTTCCTCTAATCTCTAAATAGAGATGCCTGCCTGTGTTACAAGAAATGCAACACAAAGAAATGTGTCAATTTACTGAACCAACGTAGAGAAAAAATGCATTTCAAAGTCACAGAAAAGTTAAAAATAGCCTTAATAAGCAGCTTAAAACCCAGGATGGATCTAAAGCATTGATCTACATGCAAATACTTCTGGCGGTATGAGGAGTATAGCCTGACACAAGGTGCTCCTTGCCCAAATTCGCAGTTACCCATCACAGGCAATTCTGTTACCTTTGCAGGTGATACCAGGCACAGACAAAAAGAAGGCAGAGGTCAGCAGCAGGTTCTCCCTGTAGGATTTCATTTCAAGGAGTAAGAGACTCATTTGAAATTCCCCTGAACAGTGATCATGCTTGGACTCCACACTGAGCAAGTCACAGCAAACTGCAGCTCATTCAACTTTACAGGGCAGCCATTCTGACTTTGCAGAGAGCAAAAACATGACAATCAGGATGGGGAAAAACCAAACCAACAACAAAAAGCCCCACAGAAGCACTAAAGTCTCTGAAACTGTTGCAAGAGAAACAAACACTGAAGGGAAATGCAGTGTTATATTTGTAGCTCATGGCCGAGCATTTTGGTTTTTTCAAAAAATGAAAAACCCAGCAATCTTTCTCTGAACAGTAACAGGTTTAACTTCATTGGGAAGCTACTCGTTTGAGTGAAAAAAGTAAACACAATCTGCAAATTCTATTTTCTCTTCAAAAGACTCTTTCCGAGCAAACTCGGGTATAGCACAGCAAAATCATACAGCAAGTGGACCAGCAGTAACACTTCCTTCAGCAGGAAGGACAAATGATTTCTGCACTTGTTCCAAGAACTGTCCCAACCCACATCACCCTGAGAGCAGGGAACAAGCTAGCTTTGGTGCAGAGGAAGGCTGAGAGGGCCAGCAGACACACCAGCAGAATAAAGGGGTGTCCCAAAAGACAACATTTTGTACAAACTACTGGATATTGTGTCTCCAGTGGCTGATTTCTTCCCTTGGAAGGAGCTGCAAGGGCAGCCACAGAAACTGCAGGGTGGGCAGAACACCAAGGGGACCACTGAGGCAGAATAAGGCATGTGCATGAGCACAGGCTGAAGGTGATTTTATGTCCCATCTCCAACATCCTCAGTCAGTTTTCTAACAATTCAGGTACTGTTTAGGAGAGCTGCCCTACTTTGTACCAAATGTACGAGACCAGTCATGCCTTTGGCATTTAAAACTGCAGGTTAAAACTGGAGGAAGTTCGGAAAAAACACACTACTACCTGTAGATGTGTCTAATAAGGTTTCTAGTGTCTGCTTTTTATTAAATAAGGATGCTTGAGAGAGAGAGAGAGAACACACATCAGGAGATTTTTGAAGTTACTTATAAAGATAATCCAATTGGGTATTTTCAGCAGTGTTTCAAAAAGATCTTAAAGCTGGTCACTTTGTTTATACTGATTCAGAGTTTTGTGTCTCCCAGACTATCCACAGATGAAACAGTTCTGCTCTGACATTGATTACATCTGTTCAGTGCAGAAGTTTAATAACACATTTGGGAAAGAATAAGGACCCTTTGGGATTCTCTTGCCTTCATTCCTGAACCTGCACGTATTTTTGGGTACCCTCAATAAAAGAGTAGAATTAAACAGATTGAGTTATTTCTATAAAATCAGTCCAACTTACTCCTCAAAGCCAGGGTCCTTCCAGAAGTCTAGACTGTGATCTGTTCCACAGTGCAGTGTTTTTTAGCACTGAATTTACACTGGAGTTCCAGAAGGACGCTGTAAAGTCATATACATAACTATAATACTGCTTAAGCCATAGGGATTTTAAGCCCACTTTACAGTAATCTGGACCCTTACCTGACACCAGGCAAACACAGTCTTTGTAGACAGACAAAGGTACTTTAAGTTCCTTTCCAACAACACTTTTTGCTCACCAGCAAGTAATAGAGACCTTGGAAAGCCATGTGTGAAAGACCTGTTATGTTACGCCATCAGGATTTACTCAGTAATTGCATAAGACAGAAATTTTTTGTGCATCTTGGTTTTCAGAATTATGCCAGATCACTTCTCTAAGGTCATTTGTAATAATCTTCTGCAACGACAGCAATGCCTGCAGTGTTTCTCCTCCCAGGTCTTAATACAAGTTTTCCTATATCATCCTAGAAAAAAAAGAAAAACTTGGTCTGTTCCAAGAAGAGAATCTTTCACCTGTACATCCTATGCTAAACTCTCAGGCAACAGTATTTTACTCCAGCAACTCATAAAACCATGAAATTCATGCTGGACTCTGAGTTATAATCAAGAGCATAAGAAGGCAGGTTACAAATCTCCAAGGGTGATTAATGTTTCTGAAGTGATAGGCTCTGCAGAAGTAATTTGAAATACATAATTTCTCACTGCGCAGGAGAAAGCAACAATTTTAAAGTGACACAGGGAAAGGCAATCTATAACAATGAGGAAGCACTTACAGTGGGTGGTCTACCCAGAAAACCACTTACAGACAGGCACTCTGCAAGAGGTTTTCATTAATTATGTCCAGCATCAATACAAATGGACAATTAATTAACATGTATTTGGAAAGCAATACTTCTTTTGCACAGAGAGTTTTTTAAAGTTCTACGTAGACAGAGAATAAAATAGCTGTAGCTGAAAACCTCAGTACAGCAGATTTAATGACCTTCACTTAGATACATTATAAAGCTATTAAGTGTCTGCCATTCAGGTAATTATTGGAGGTATGCCATATATTTTACTATTTCGAGGCCAAGACATGAGGAAAGGGGGGGGAGAGGGGCAGAACAAGAAGGAAATTTAATGGATCCATCCAAGGAGCTCTTCTCAGTAATTTTGCCTGACTGGAAAATTGTCTGCTTCAAAGAACAGAAACCTGAAGCTTTATTAGTAATGAGAGATCTCAACTTTCTAGTGAACTGAAAACAGAAGTACCAAACATTTCACATTTTATCTTCTTGTCACACACAGTCTCTCTTTTCAAATTACTCTCTGACAGACTAATTTGTGCATGACATGACAGAGAGGAGAATGGGGAATCTTAAAAGTAAAATAAAATACTTCCAGTGGTTCAGAAAATACAGTTTGGCTTGTCTAGCAATCAGGTGGTTTAACCCTGCCCAAATTCCAGTGCAGATGTGCAGACTTTTTATGCACATCTTTGTGTGAGAGGGAATAAACCCAGGCTCACTGCAAAGCAAAACAGGAAAACTATTTGAATTTAAGTTGGGTTGGGTTTTTTTTTCCCCATGAGTAATAAGCTGGAGCTGCACAAAGCTGGGGAGGAAGGCTGTGTGGCAGAGGGCTGACCTCTGTGCAGAGTGTTTTCAACAGCACATTAACATCCTTTCCCCTCATACCTCTGAAAGAGCAAAAACATCACCTTCTTTACAAACAGAATTGTTTTCTTAGAGTTTTACACTCTGTGCACTGGGGGATAAATGTTGGGAGTCTCCAGTTGAAGCCAGAAGGCCCAGAAATGAGAGACTTACTGCAAAACCATCATTTATGAGCCTCTGCCCACAGAAGCCCAAGACTTATCCTTCACTTTCACTGACACTGGCAAAGCTGAGCTAAGGATGGGACCTGGAGGCCTCTAATGTATCTGGAGGACACCTGAACTCCTTGGAGCCAGGACATTGCACATGCCTCAAACAGACTATTTCCAAAAACCTGGCTGTGAAACTCTGTCCTCGGTGGTCAATTTGCATTTGGCAGCCTCTGTATCACCCTAACTGAAACAATACCTCAGAACAGCTGTCCTTGCACCAATTCACACCAGTCCTAACTTCATCTGCCTCCCAGGTTTTCAGTTTCTGTCTCACTGTTGCAGGTTATGAGGACTGTGGCTGCCAGCACTACACCGGCAGAACACACATTACTTACATTTTGCTGCTAGGTAAGATTTCATGCAGAAAGCAGTCTCACCAACAAGGAATTGAGAGGAAATAGCAGCAAATGCTTCCTGCTGAGCTGGGCTACTGGCTGCATCCCACGTGGTGGTTCAGCCCACCAGCAAGGACAGTACAAATGCCCTGTACTGCTTACAATTAGTGACCTGTGCTGGAGGGTCGGGTACATATTTCTCAGTCAAAAGGTTCATCATGTTGAAGGTGAAGATAACATCTTCCCATGGCATCTCCCTGCTGGTGTCACAGCACAAATGTACTCTCTGCCCATGAGACTGGCACTATTTGCACACCTGCATCTATCCAGCAAAGCTCTGTGCAGCACTGGCCACGCATCCCCCAGAGTGCCAGTTAGTTCCCAGGAAGCTTCAAAAGCTGCTACAACTACTCGCTGCTGATGCTGAGCACAGAAACTGCTTGGAAATCAATGCCAGAGTCACTGCAGCCTTGGGAGAGAGAGACATTGCAAAGCAAGTGCCCCGTTGGACACAGCCCGGGGCTGCCACCGCCTCTGAAGAAACACCCTGCACCTCTGTGGAGCAGAACAAGAGGGAAAAATGGTGTAGAAGTGGCACCAAGGTCATCCAAAGCTGGAGCCACAACTAGATACCAATACAAAGGGATAGACGATGTTGTTTCAAAGGCCAGACAGAGAGGTAACCGACCTACTCCTGTCCTTTTAGAGCAGGGAAAAAAAAAAACAACAACAAAATTCACTGTGGGAAAAACTGAACCCAAGACAGGACGTAAGTGAGGCTATATGGACTTACCACAGGTGAAAACAAAACCGTGTGTTTCTGCAAATCCATGCAAGACAGTGGGTGTCTCAGTTTAGCAAGATTACAACTCAGAAATGAAGAAACTTCAGGTGGAAGTGCGGAAAAGGAAAAGAACGGCTTTCTATTAACAAAATCTGAATAAACAATAAGTAGTGCAATCAAAAACCTTCAGAAGAAACAAAACAAAGTCCCAGTTCCCCAGGCGGAGGGGAGAAGGACCCCGCGGCAGCCCGGGGTGGGCTGGGGGGAAGGCAGGAGTGTCCTGACAGTTCAGGAGCTGCTGAACGCACACAGCCAGCGATGAAGGCCTCACAGCCAGCGATGAAGGAGGTGGCCGAAACTCGGGTTCCCCGCTCAGTCCGGGCCGTGGAGCAAACTCAAACCCCCTCGAACAAGAGACTCCCCAGCCGTCCCCGCGGCCACCGCGCTCCCGAGGGCGCTGGCGCTGCCCCCCATCGCTCCATCCCCGCATCCCACAGGAAACAGATTGGGGAAGGGGAAATTGGGAAAAAATTCCAACATCTCTTTTCAAAACTATGACAGTGGGGTATTGGGAAGGCTAGTTAAATATGACCAGGTATACATCAGAAAGTTCCATATGCTTTTGGAGTTCTGGATTACATTAACAATTGAAACTGTAATTACAGTGTTGGCTGGGTAAGGAAATGATGAAGAATCACATTTTCTAGGGCATTTGGATGTACCCGCTGTGTACACAGGCTTTTGTAACATGACACTGAGAAGGAAACCACAGAAAACTCCAGGGCTCCAAGTGACCACTGAAGGGCACAATTTTTCCACTGTTGTAAAAGAAGAAAGATCTGACAACTCACTATTGCAAGGATAATTAACTGTCTTTTCCAAGATAGTCATCACCTCACCACTGGATCACGAGTAATTCTTTCGTTTTGGAGAGAAGCTGTAACTTACAGTTCCCCTTCAAGGGAGGCAGGTAATTGTTATTTAGACACAATATATTTTCAGTTTTCCAGATCTTGTGCAGTAACTCTGAGAGGATCATAAACCTCACCTACACTTCAGCTTACATCTGACTTCACAGGGTTTACAGCATGAAACATAAATCTGCCCTGTTGTTGAAGATGGCACTGGTAAGTCTTTGCAAAGAACCTCCCTACCTACCAAAGCCTGGGCCAGGATATTGCCATGCTGATCTCCTTGCTGATATTGTCATCCAACTGCGAAAGCAGCCAGCAAAGAGCTCCCCCCCCATCCCCCCAGTGACAACTGCAGTGAGACTGTCTTATTTCACAGCTGTTAAACCCGACAGGTATTACCTGTTACACAGCCAACATTTAATCTATCACGAACAAGGACAGTCAAAACCAGCGTGCCTACCTCTACTATGTGTCCAATGGAAACTAATTACACAGAGAGGGCAAATAACAGAAGTTTAAGACAGTATAACAGAAGTTTGTACACTTCCTTTACTCCCTGCTAGAACAACCCTGAAGTCATCCCTATACTTATTTCATCAGAACGTATCAGGAAAGTCTGATTTATTCCAGGATAAATGTAACATTCACTTTAAGTTCTCCTTCCTCTGTTAAATACTTGATTTTGCAATTTCATGTCCTCATTCTTCTAGTGTAAGACTGAGACATTAATGTCTTTTCTTACACAGTTTCACAGAAGCTGATATTAGGAAGATGATGAAAGGCACTGCTTAGAGAAGTGTTAACAGCACAGTCGTTCAGAGTCAGGTTGGGCCATTTCCAAGAACAGAGACTCCACAACCCCTCAGAGCAACCTGACCCAGTGTTGGACCTAAAAAACGCTGGAGTCAACGACAAACCTTCTACTGACATTAACACTTAATGAGTTACCTTGCACAATCACACTTGTTATTTAGGCTGATAAAATATTCTGGAAAGATCATGGAGGTTTTCTGAAATCAAATCTTTCTTCACTCAGCTCCATAAGACAGTTTGATGCAGTGGTATGGGAAGGATACAAAAATCATTCTGAGTAAGATGGAGTCAAATAGTTTGATGTCCATATATTTATCAATTTCCTATGTCTTATTTGAAAATCAAAACCAATGCAAATCTCCCAAATAACCTCTCATAGTTCACAAATTAAAAGAAAAGAATTTGTTTTCTGTTTTGTACTGAATTTATCTATATATACTTTAGCTTTAAGGACTTCCAGTAATACTAAATAAAAAGGCCTTGGCTTGTGAAAAATTAATTATCACTGTACAAATTCAGCAAATGCATCAAACTTAAAAAATTGCAGAAAGACTACACAGTGTATGTATCTGTACAGTCACAACAATTTTCTGGAAATTGGCACGGTGCTGCTTCACCTAATTAAAAAATCCTCCCACCAACTTTTCATTAACTACACCCAAAACCCAGAGCAGGGTTTTGGGGCTGGGAAGAGACCCCTTCACTGGAAAGGAAAGCAAAAACAAACAAACAAAAAAAACCCAAAAAACCCCCCCAAAAAATCAAAGAAAATTAATACTTCAGAGCAACACATTTTGACGGAGCACTAAGATTTCCTCACTCCCCCCACCTTTAGATCCTTGAGTCTAGTATAAAGGCTTTTCTTGCTGCTGCCCCTTCCCACACTTTCTGTTGGGTCATCCTATCTCACACTGGTCAATGCACCTGTAGCATCAAGAAAAGCTAAAATTTGTGGCTTAATCCAGGATGTTTGGATGGGGAAAGTGAATTGTAAGGGCAAAAGTGGCTTTGTGTCCTTTTGCCTCTGAGAGGCTCAAGAAACAAGCACAGGCTCATGGCAGCCCTGATTCTGGCTGATGAGCCCATCAATCTAAGGGAATCTCTTTCAAGTTTCTGTTGACTCAACATGGTAATTCTGTTCTCTACCCCCTAAGAAGGGAATAAATTCCACTGTCTCACAAAAAGCAACTATTTAGGACAAAATATATACTTCAGGTGTTTCAAAAGTGAAAATGATCGGGGGAATGGCTGCAAACCAGCTCCTCTCTTGCCAGGACTGGCAGCACAGGCAGGTTCCTCAGTCCCACACTGCTGCAGAGGCACAACGGGTGGGAACTGCCCTTGCACTCCTCGGGCTTGCTGAGCTCTGCAAAGCAAGTGGGTCCACTCTTGAAGACGGGACCTTTCCCCTACTCCTCCTCCCCCAAATCCATTATATTCCTCCCAACTCCTGTTTTCCAGGGGGGTTTTAGATGAAACTTGTTGCTTACCTGTTTGATCACAGCAGTGTTAATAGACCTAATAACCACGACAACTGCAGCACGGCAAAACCCAAGGGTGGGAATGAGCTCTGGGGAAGGGGGTGATGAAGGCACACCGACAGGATTTGACAGTCTGTTTGTACAGTTCTTTATTATTCACTTGGTATTCTCCGAGCGCTCAGCAATGCACAGCATTAGTTCTTTCTCTAATTAAAAACCAAATAAAAATGGTATTTACTAGAAGAATGATGGTTTAATTAAACAGAAAACAGCCATAAGAAGCAACTGCACAAACCTTAGAGATGCCCGAAAGCTGTAGCCAGCCCTTTTAGCAAGGAGGCTCAATTTTGGAGTCCTTCAGCTAGTTTTATTAGTCAACATGCACTTTCTTACACAAGAAAATCTGTTCCACTCATGGAGGACAGCTACAAAGAAGTCAGTGCAAAGCTCACCTGTTAAGTCTGAATAGCTGGTTTATCCTTTTTGTTCTTACCACATCACATAAGCAGCTAATAAATAGGCAATATTTTAAAGAGTTTATTTTTTAAGCAAAGTGTTCTGCCTCAGCACGGTCAACTAATTATCCTGTAACAGTCAGGGCTCAGGAAAAACATACAGTAGCATGTTTAAAAGTCAACATGATAATAGTGCCCCACAACTTGTGGTGCTAATTGGATTTCTTAATAGGTTTGGATTGAAAAGGTTCCGTTGGGTTCTGCTGAAGGAAAAATAAATGAGACACAAAATGAGAAAAGAAAGACTGATCCAAATATCCAGATATTAGATACAGGTCTTGCTCCCAGTTTGCCTGTTCACCACACAAGAACACTGGACAAGTCACCTCTGTGCCCAGACAGCTCAAACATCAATTCTGACAACCACGTATTGATGCAAAAAACCTCATTACTCTTGGACTGACCTTCACACGGTACAGAAATTTTGCCAAAACCTTCACTAAATGACATCAGTTTGCCACAAGAAAGGCAAAAAACTCAAATGAGACAAGGTGCTCTAATGGCCAGTGGGTGTGAAGACAACGTAATTAAAAGCAGGGTACTGCTCTAATGACTAGCCACAGCCACTGTAACGAAACACTGAAGACACAGTTTGAATGATCCCTCTTTTCTGACCCTTTACCTCATCAAGCTGATCTACACTTGAGTTTTTACACATAAAATTCCTTAACTCCAACCTCAAAGTGACGGAACAGGAACTTGCTCTTTCTCTCAGCAGATCTCAGCTATCAAGTGCACATCTTGGACCTGCAGACCTGAACTTAGACACTTCTTATGCAGTTATTTATTACTTACGTGATCCTTCTGCAGTTACCTGTTATCTACATAATAAGAAAAACCTATAGCAAGGACATGAGTCCATCTCTGAGGGCACAGGTACTGCACTTTTGCCATCAACACATCGCTGTGAGCAACCTTCCTGGGCAGGCTGATTGCGCATTAAAGGTTAAAAGATTTGCTGAATCAGAATATATTACAAATGAGCCGGCTTATTTGAGCAGAAGCCGTGCCTTATTTCATGCAGAATTGTATTACTGATTTTCCTGAAGTCCATGATTAATTTGAATACTGATTTATTTCATGGCACTGAAATGAGGTATTAGGTTGTTTGGTACTTCTGACAACAGATGAATTAAGATTTTTTAATGTTTCCATCCATTCCTACAGCAGAATAAGTTTTGATTTGCTTTCTGACCAAATCTGTGCAAAATGTACATTAAACAAAGGAACTTGCATCTTTTGAGGGAACTGCTAACTAAAAACAGAAGTAAAAGCTCTAGAGATTACAGGTCTTTCATGTACCCTCAGAGTAAGCACAAGAGCACATCTGTGCTGCATCTCCATCCAGAGCTGCTACCTGAGCCATTCCTGCCCTGCAGTGTCCCCCCTCAGATTTATGTACCTGCTCTCACTGAGCAATCTGGTACATTATGTGGGGAAGTGGTTTTGCTGCCTTCATTTGGATGAAGCCATTTCATAAAATTCATGTTCACTAAAATCAGGAAAGCAAATACAGGACAGACACTGCACTGCAGAGAACACTGATGGGATTTGGTCACTTTCCCTTCCCTCTTCCTTCACTGAAAACGGTGTTTTCCTTCACAGCCTTTCTACGCTACATTTCTGGTTATTTGCCATATAAACAGAAACCAGCAGTTCCCATGACATGACCATCAACTAACACTCAGCAACAGTGCGCCAGGCTCTCTGAAGGCACATTCAGCCCTTAGGAATGGCAGTGTGTAGACAGTGATCAGTGAAATTAGTATTCCAGAGTGAAGTTTTTCCACCAGGGGAAGACCACAAGTATGATTTTCTGCTCTAATCCTGGACAATACGTAATGATGAGTGCAGTGCATTTCCCAGCTCTACTACAAGCCATACTAGAAAATTATAGGTGCACCTTTCTCTGTACCTTAAGTATGCTTTGAGAGGTGCTCCACATTGCAAAAGGAAAAATGTTGAATTTGGAATTGATGAAGCTGTCATGGATTAACTCACTTCCCATCAGTGGGATTGGGGGAGAGAATTGGAAGGGTAAATGTGAGAAAACACATGAGTTGAGGTAAAAAGTTTAGTAATTGAAATAAAATAATAAAATATAAATTGTAATGAGAAGGAAATTAACAAAAAGAGAGAAAAATAAAGCCTCAAGACAAGTGATGCAATGACTCGGCCCAATGCCCAGTGAGCTCCTGAGCAGCAGCCCCTCACCAGCCTCCTCCCCACTTTTATAGCTGAGCATGATGCCACAGGGTCTGGAACATCCCAGTGGTCAGTCAGGGTCAGCTGTCCCTGCCTGTGTCCCCTCCTAACACCCTGTGCCCCCCCAGCCTGCTCACTGGTGGAGGGAGGAGCAAAAAGGACTGTGGCTTTGTGTAAGTGCTGCTCAGCAATAACTAAAGCATCCCTGGGTTGTCAATACTGCTCCCAGCACAATTCCAAAAGGGCCCTACTGTGGAGAAACTTAACTCCATCCCAGCCAAAGCCACAGAGACAGACAGCCGGGGACTGCTGCCTCCTTCCCCTCAGGGCTCAAGGGAGCAGATGAAGGTACCCCCCAGTAGGTAAGGGCTGACTTTACTGCCCCCATACCATCCTCTTGTGGAAGCAGCAGTAAGCCCAGCTTGCCTCCTCGTCCTCCTCTCCTCCCACCTGACCTGCGTGCCAGGACTGCAAAAATTAAAAGCAGAGGCTGCTCAGGCAGACTACGTGTTCGTGTTCGTTCCCAGATAAGAAAAGCAATCCCACAGACAAAATACCAATCTCTTTCCCTTTCTTCCTCCACCCTTCCCACTCCTCCACCCCTGCCCCAGTCAGAAATAATACATAAGTCTCTCTTCAATCACATTTATCTGTTCAGCAGAATTCTGAGAGCAGCTCAACATTTCACTCGCTGCCAGGCACCCTAATCCCTTTCCAGCTCTGTCAGCCCCAGAAATCACCATCTTGAAAACATTCCCTGCATACCTAACACAGGAATCCTTCTTCACAGCAGCACTCCCAGCACCAGTGTCTGTGTAGCCAGCCCCCCGTGGGGCAGCGGGGCTGAGTGCAGGTGGGGCACAGCCTGCACACTTGCACAGGCTCTGCTGTTCCTCAAGGGTGACACGAGGGATGGAAGAGATTCTGAGTTTACCAAGTTTATCCCAATTTTGTCACAGCTATTCCAAAGCTAACAAAGGTAATCCTTTTCCTTAAAGACCTTCTTCCTCTCTTGAACACGAGCACAGATAAACAGAACTATCTTCAGCTGTTTGCCACAAGGGTTTGATATCAATTAGAGAATGACAGTTTTCAAAAATGTAATTGAAGCATGCCGAAATGCAGATGTAAGATTCTCCTCACCAGTGGAGCCAGATGGTGAGTGTTATGGGCACAGCTCTGCAAGAGATTTTTCCTTCCATAGGTTAGAATAGTGCTTCCTCCCAATGGAACCTCCATCTGGCTACCCTAGAGCTGGAATAAATCTCTAACCTGTTTGACAGATCTTCAGTGCAAGAAGGGAGATAGGCCTTCAGTTCGAGAAGTCGTGAGGAAGTGCTGGCTTCTATCATCTGAGCACTTGCAAGAAGTGTAACGAGTTCAGTACAAATTCTCCTCTGCACACAGATAGATGCGAAATGTAATCCCCAAAACAGTTATTTTTTAAAGGATTCCTGATAATGCATATATACATTTAGAGGAGTTCTGTTGTATGTTTGTGAAAGCTGAATTATCTCATTTTACATTACAGTTATATGACACTAGTGCTTGTGAAAGGTGTTAGACCTGATGAGTTACGTTTTGTGCTCCTGATGTCCGTTGAACTTTATCAGTCTCCATCAGCACATCAAGAAAACTGGTTTTGGTTATGTTTGGAAATAACTTCCCAGAATTTCACTTCATTTCCTGATGTAACTTATTTCACACACTTACTAGAACAAGCACTTTTCAGGAACTCAGACAAACACATGCAGGCAGCAGTGAGCTGTCTGTCTACTTCCAGTGACTGTGTCACGTGCACCTTGGCTAGAAAGGAGATTCTGCTGTTACACTCATCTCTGGACACTAAGGAGAACTGAGGAACCACGAAGGAAGTGTGCTTGGTGATGGCTCTAGCGCAGTATTTGCAATGCCATCTGCAGGAAAGCTTTTCTTAGCTCAGACCAGCCATCTAGGAGCCAAAGCCTTGTGTAAGTCTGGAAGGGCATTTGGCCTAAAATATTCAAGGGTTATTATATCTGAGCAAGGAAAACTTAGGAATAGAGGATTTCCCCCTACACAGTTTTAGGGGAGGGGTCAGATGTCAATTGTCATTAAAATGCCTTTTAAAAAATGTGTTCAGTACAATAGTCTGAAATTCAGAGGATGAGACTTACTTCTCTGCAGGAATAAACATTGTGATAAACCTTAAAATGGAAATTTGAGTGGATTTTTTATGCAACTTTTCATCAAAAGCTTCATTCTCTAATACATTTCACAGTTCATTCATGCTGAGAAACACCTCTTATCTTTTAAACCTCCAGGCTGTTGGGCTGAACAAAATGTGTACAGCTTGCTTTTAACTGTTTCAGCACATTGCACAGAGAAGAAATCAGAATGCCAGAGGGATTTCCCTGACTCCCAAGCTGCAGCCATTTAAGTTGGAAAACCCAGTAAAAATTCAAGTCATTCCATCTTCACTCTTATTTTAATCTAAATTAATGAGTTCAGTTTGGCCATCATGAATAAAGACTCTTTTCTGTCTTTCAGCTGTATTACCATTGCAGCTGTGGTTTAACCTGAGAGGAAATGTAATAGTTACAAGGTTTGGACATTCTAGAGAAGGGGGACAATGAAGGATTTTGAGCAGACATGGAAACAGCAAGGACTTGCTCTTATTCTACTCCAGTTCCTCAGTCTTACATAATACCCAGCTAATTTTACAAAAGCAAGGGATTCTGAGGATGAAGCGAATAGTGAAGAAAATAAATATATTTTTGCCACATAATTTTCCCCCTAAACAAATTAGTTTTTACTCTGACAAGAGAGAACCGTGTAACTGAGTTTATAACTCAATCCATACTGCTTTGCTCCCCTGCCTTTCACTCCTGCTACATTCTTAGGGATCAGAACAAACTGACCTCCTGTACTGTGCTCAGAGCAGGCTGCTGGTTTAGAGAGCAGCTTCTGCAACTCTTCTTCCTGCCCCTGGTGCAACTCAGTTTTCTGTAAAGATAATGGATTGGGAGTTTCTTCGGTCAGCTGTTCTCTGCAACACCTAGTTACTTTGTTTTAATTAAACAGTTAATTAAGAAATTAATTTCCTTGCAAGTGAAATCATGTATTCCTTTCAATTTTCATGAGCTTGTAAGTGTAATTTAATACAAACAACTCAAAGATCTATCTGGACTGTAAAGCACTTTGAAGACAGGATTATACTCTCATCTGCCCATGCATTTTGTTTAAACTTGCCAGGGGCTTTAATAAGTGAAGCACCTTTTTGAGTGAATAAAACTACAAGTTTCTCTATTAAAACACATAAAATGTGACTCTAGAAAAAACCTTAATGAAACAAACAACCCCCCAAAAAATTTTTAAGATTCAGCCCCATGCTGAGGTTGTGTCCATCAGAACAGCATTTTGGACACAAGCCAAGCCTGGGCCTGACCCACCCCAGGCCCAGAAATGTAAACTGGTCCTTGGAGCATCAAGGAGGAAAACACAGAGGTCCATTGTGCCATGCTTCTAGGCAAGTGTTCATGAAACTGAGCTAGAAACCAGGTTAGTTCTTCAGTGCAAGTTAAAACCTCTCTCATAGCCCGAAATAACACCACCCTCTTTAGGGCACTGAAGTCTTTTAAGAAGGTAAATGAACATTTTCCCTACCCTCACTTCTGCTTTGCTCATTTTATTTAATTTTCAAAGGAAAAAAGCCTTGCTTGGTACAGAAAAGACAATTGCAGAGGAGTTTGTATTCTGCTCCTGCTAAAACTTTACACCAGCAACAAGCTATTATACCTTCACAGTAACACAAGTGTCACCAAAGCCAGATTCAGTGATCTACCTGCTTTCCAAATATTGCCCCGAGTGACTATATTTTGATAACATCAGAATATTATGTAGTGCTGTTTTTAGGAAGTAGAAGGTCGATCCCGGGTCATTTTGATGCAGTCTGCTCTTGGCTATCACATGGCTTCCCTATCAGCAATTAACCAAGGTCAGCAACATAATTTACCCCGTTTTAAATTACAGTGTAGAAACATTTCAGAGAGCACATAAAGTGTGCAAGACTCAGCAGGGACTCAGGAGCTCCATCATTAAGCACACAATGGGGCACATTCCCTTCCTTCTGAGTGTATTTCCCATCAATGCTAATAGCACGTTGAGAAGAAAATATGCTCCATAAACTTTCATTACTCACTATTTTTCTTGCTCTTTGACAAATGAGCCGCTGATGTAGACTCAGAGGTAGGTCCAATTCTCTCTATCCCAGTGCTATAGAAAACCAGAAAGGCTTTTTGTTGCACGCACTGACACTCCTATCTACATCTCACACTGTGGATTTGAAGAAATCCCACTTTTAAGCCAGCGGGACTCACAGATTCACTAACAACTGTTGCCAGAACACTGACTCTTTCCTCCCTTCTCACCTGCAGTCCCCACATTCTTGCCCCCTGCATCGCGCATCAGGTCCCTTCAAGAGTCATTCACCCCATTAATCAAGCAGAAAAATAAGATTTCTCTTCTGTTGTAGGAGAAAACTAAGCCATCTCTAAACTTTTCACATCCAAAGAGGCTGTATTTTCCAGAGTCAGGTGGAAAACCGGTATAACTCGTATCCCGGTGGTGTTCCAAGTGTTTAACTCCTTTTTGTCCATTTAAATTACCATAACGTCTCTGTAAGATACAGATTTTTATTTTTTTGTCCTAAACTGTCTTTGAAGGAGCCACCACATGTAATTTTTAGTAGTGGCCAAGCGCTGCTGATGAACAAAGTAGCTCTGAATGAGGAAGAAACAGTTTTCCAAGAGGATGAAGAATTGCAGATGTTGAAATGTCTGCTTTGGGAATCATTACACAAGTCACACACAAATGGGAGATTTGCTCTTTTTTTTCCACAGATGAAACTGGGACAGCCTCTGGAGGAGTATTCAGAAGCACAGGCAGCTATGGGACGAGCAGCAGTCCCTGCTAGCAGGGGAAGAAAAGGGAATTTGGGGAGGGTTGCCCAGACAAAGGCATCCTGCCTCCTGCAGCTTCCTGTCACACCACCAGAGCTCGGAGCTGAAGCTGCTGCTGTCCCTGTGCCTGGGGCTGGGCAGGACACTCAGGCAGACCCAGGAGGTCACCCCAGCTGGACAAGCCATTCCTGCTCCCTGCCTGGCCCTTCCCTGCAGGTGGTAGAGGCAGATGTGATAAGTCAGTTCTGTCCCTCACCTCCCCACATCTGCTCTGGGCCTCAACCTCATTTCTTCTTCCCTCCTCAGCCACTAACAGGCCTGCTTTGGAGGAAAAAAGGGTAGAAAGAGCGTATCTGGAGTAGACACTGGCATTTGCTTTATATTAGTGTTTGCTTCTCTTAGCACACGTGCTAGAGATTTGTTAGGATGCACAGAACACCTTCACTGGCTGCTGGACTTCGCAAGGAAGAATAAGGAGAGGGAAAAACAAGCCTGAATGTTTATTCGTCCACCAAGTGCACACTGCCCCCACAGAATTCAGTTTACTGAACACGGTAGTCTCACACTGACAAAATTCAGTTTTATCCACAGCAATAAGAAGCCTTGAACCAGGTCTGATTTCCTGAACCTTACTGCCCCCTTTCAATCTTCATTTTCACATACTGGAAAAGAGAACAACCTGCAAGATTGTGAAATACAACAGGAAATCTCAGCCTCTCCCAAAATTTGTCACTTCCAGAGCCTTTGCCAAGCTCCACTCCTGTCCCCTGTATCTCCCGGGACAGCAGCTCATAAACTACATTCGAGTCCTTGTCACAGCACATCTACCTCCACTAAATGAACAGAAACACAGATTTCTTATTATTGATACATTTACAAG
Source organism: Pseudotriccus pelzelni (assembly GCA_035584735.1). Taxonomy (NCBI): domain Eukaryota; kingdom Metazoa; phylum Chordata; class Aves; order Passeriformes; family Tyrannidae; genus Pseudotriccus; species Pseudotriccus pelzelni. The sequence continues at coordinate 279,612 of JAWMRA010000028.1, read as the reverse complement.
CTGGTCATTTGAAGACCTCTTGGTTCCCTCGAGAACTGGGACTCATTTAAATCAAAAACTCAGTATTTAAAACATTCAAGTCTACAACCCACAGGCTCAGACAACCAATCTTTATTCTAAAGAAATGTCCACTGTCCACCAGGATTTCATACCAGATTGAAGTCTAGCAGGGAACCAAAACCAAGCAATGCACTTAATTCAGCTCCACAGAACTCCTGCTCTCTGCAAACCTGATCCACTTGCGCATGCAACCCAAAATTTTGCTGGGCTGGAACAATTAAGCAGGCCTATTTACAACTAAATAATCAATAAAGAAAAAGTAATTTACACAATAAAGGTTTCAGAAGCATTCAGTATTCTTCAAAAAATGAAAAAGTTTGAAACTCACACGTTAAAATCTTTAGCTTGAAGACATCTGGATAAACAGCTCTGCTGCATCTCAGCATCCCTCTAAGCCATTCAGGGCATTCTCACCAGGAGTCCAGCCCTCCTGGCACCAGCAGCCACCTCAGGTGCTCACCCAGCAGTGTCTCTCCTCACAAGGGGCCCTGTTTCACTCAAATGCACTTTTTCCAAGCAGAATCGCTGCATAATGAACCAATCTCAGAAGTGAGGCTAACTATATTAGCAATGTTAGCCAGCATTTAGCAGAGAAACACCTACACCCTCACAACACACATCAAAACCCACCACAGCTCAGCTACTTATTAACCTGGCATGTATCTCTCAGGTGTAATGGAAAGAGCTGCAAACACACTGCCAGCAGGTGTGCTGAGGTATGGGAGTCATTGCTCAGGGGGTTATTGCTCCCTGGCAGCAGCTGGAGCTGGGGCAGCCCCTGAGGGGCACTCGGGGTGGGGGTCTCTGCAGCCCCCGCCCAGCTCTGCCCATGGGCACCCCCAGCACCACCCCCGCTCACAGGGCTCCTCTGAATCCACTCAGGAGCACAGGAAAAGAACGCTTTGAGGAGGTAATACCTGCTGCCCCATGTCCCAAACCCAGACCCCTCTTTAAATTCACCTGCTACTCGTGCACTGGGAAAAAATGCTGCTGCTGGCAGGCTGGGAAACCAATACCTACATGGGCAGTTTTCATATCAAGCAGATCCTCAGGAACCACCGATACACCAGAAGGAGCTGGCACTGTGTGGTGTTGAAGGCTGGAGTTGATTTTTTAAAATTTTTGTTTGTTTGCTTTGAGGGAATTTCCCCCCCCCAATTGTAGGTCAAAACTAGTTGTGTTAATGAAATAACTTGACTTTAAGAGGTACTGAAATCCACAAAATTTCTGAAAAGTCCAAGACTTCAGAAAACCAGGTTATTCCTTTCCAGGTCTACCTATTATCATGGATAATTTTTAAAAATAATTTTGTTTGAATTTCTTCAGCAGATATTTTAGGAGACATTTCATGGACTGTCCTGACATTTGATCAATCCAAATCACTGTTAAACCTATCACTTTCACCAACAGCACATTCACTCCAGACAGGAAAGGGAGCATCTTTTATGTTTATTCACTGAGCATAGTTCTTTTAAAGTGATTCTTTGACTTATGATACAGCACATGTGCTAGAGATTAACTGGAAACTACTTTTAAATATTCAGTATTCTGTGTCATAGTATCAATGATCAAAGACGCAAGGAATTCTGCTTATTAATTAATAAACTAGGCTTTAAACCACAGATATGGAGCAACCAAAAATAGGGAGCTGTCATTCATGAAACATAAATCAGCATTTTCTATTTCTTTTCCCACCTAGCTAACCACAAACAGTAATGAGCCAGAGACAAAAACTCAATGACTCTTTGGGGGAAAATTCAATGCCAAACCAGCCTATTTAACCAATTGATAGTAACTGTGTAAAGAACATTATCTAAACTTCAGTATTCTGACTAATTATTGTAACACGGAAAGCATGAAACTAGGGAAGAAGAGAGAAAGAACTCATGATACTTTTTTTACTGGAAAACCTGCAAGGGAAATTAAAAATCCCATTCTTAGCTATATGGCTGTTGATATTTGCAACAGATTCTCCAAGCTGTATGAATTTTTAATGCATATCACTCACATACAAATATTTGCTCTTAATGGTTGTTTTTCCTTGAAGGAATGCTAAAATGTGTACTGAAGCAGAAGGTTATAAGGAAATTGTTATAGTCATTTCTACTCAATTACTGCCTACACAAGAACTGTCATGCAGTGAAGGCAAGAGAAACACCACCAGTGATGGTGAATTTCCTGGCTTTTATCACTGTGTCAAAACATTATCATGCTGTAATCACAGGCTTTCATGTAAAACTGCTCAAATGGCAACAAAATCCCAATGCAAAGCATTTTTAAACATCAATTTAGCGATGGCAAGGAGCAGGACTAAGCACAGCTTAAATTCAGTAAACTGGTACCCAGAGGAACTCCCAGCCTAAGAATGGGCCATGTTTTCCACAGCACAGGGAGCCAGGCCCTTCTGAGGGGCTTTGGAATGGTCTAGGCAGTGAAAGCACAGTGGGAAAGGCAAAAGGGACTGATCCTGTAACACAGGGACCTCCCTACAACAGTCATTCCTTGGCATGAAACCTTTCCTGGAATTCATCTGCAGAGTTCGGGAACCAGGAATCCTGGTATACATCAAGAACATGCAAACCCAAGTTTAAACTGCTTTCCTGTGCCTCAGGTTTCTCAATCCAAGTTATCCTTGGAGTCCTCTTGCCAGAAGGCACCGTTTGCTCTCAGGCTTTGTGAATATTACATGATTACATCTCTATTCCATGATGAACCCAACCAACAATACTGAAAGATCAGAGTACATCTTGGGGTGAGAGGCATTCTCCTGGGAAAGGGGAACACACACTCAAATGTCACTTCATAAAGAAGGAATTTTATCCCTAAACCAGACCTGTTGGGAAAGGAGTTTCTTCTTTGGGCTCCCCAAGTCGAGTTCATGGTTTCCTTAGCACTTGCTGAGACTCAACTTTTACTATTCTGTGAATTATCTTAACTTCTAAAATAAGCTCAAATTAAATGTTTCTCTTGTATGTCGCTTCAATAATTTATTTTTTACCAAAAAAGTTATTTAAAGGTGTCAAATTTATAAATGAGTTTGACCACTCTGATGTATAAATATTTCAACTGAAAAAATCTAACGCCAATTCCACACTTTAAACCCCAGTGCAAGGCTTCCCTCTTGGTCACAGGTCAGCCCTGAAACACCTCAGACATACAGTGCAGGGGAGAAGACATCCTACTATGACAGTACATAATGACAATATATTATATTAATAGATCCACAGCTACCCTGAGCTGCAATCACTACACAGCAGCTGAATCTGTTTGTCTGTCTATCTATCTATCTATCTATCTGTCTATCTATCTATCTATCTATCTATCTATCTATCTATCTATCTATCCAGTTGTGTGTGGATCACACACTTTCAGATACATTCCTGTAGAGAGTTTGCAAAACCCCCATATGGGAGGTCAGATTAGCATTAGTTACTTTTAATCCCATGAGGGGGGCACACACCCCATATCTCTGCTCAGGTAACCTTCACTCCACACAGGAGGCTCTGCTACTACCTGCACAATTTTTATGTCCTGTTTAGATTTGTTTTCTGCAGAAACCACCAGTGCTCCCAGCAGAACTGCACTGAGACACAGGGCACAGCTGTAACGCTCCTGTCTGAGCAGCTCCTTCCCCTCGAGTCACTCAGACGTGATTCTGTCTCTGGAAATGAAGTAGGAACGCGTGAGAAACTATTCACAGCTTGATTACTGCATTTCCTGCGAGCCAAAATTGTAGGACTGCGTGAATACACAGAAATCTTATTTACAAATTGGGCTGTTAGAAAACTTGGATCCAAAAGGAGGCATCTGTGTGTTTTCTGCTCTACAAACAGTCATGTCAGGTTGCCTAAAACAGCTTGTTTCTTTGGTTAGTGGGCGATAGTAATTTATAAAGATGGTCTATTAGATACTTGCTTCTAAAAAAAAAGACAGCATTCTACTAATTATAATTCCTTCTGCTTTGGAAAGTCTGAGGAAAATCTCCGGATTCAACTGTGAGACTGCTCCAGACTCCCTGGGTATGAAAAGCAGAGCAGGAGGGCAGAGTGCAGTGCTCCCTGGCTGGTGCTGGAGCATTGCCATTTCTCCTTCAAATTCCAGGATGAGCCCCCCCATTCCCAGCTGAAAGGCAGTGATAACAGAGGTGTGTGACTGATGCATTCCCCACTGGTTTTACAAGCAGCATTGCTTTCAAAGTACTTGCTGTAGCACCGAATTAAAACCAAACCATACAGACTGAAAAAAAAAAGAATTCAACCAAATGGCTCAAGTTTTGCATTAATAAATAAGGAGCCACCTTCCAACCAGAGTTAATTTATGCTGTTTATTGTGGGCACACTACCAAATCCTCAGAGTACTCTACACACAGATATTAAAGCCAATTTGAGTTAGGGTTTAGTTACCAGCTCATTAAAATACATGGAACTGACATGGGTGAATTCCCTTGTCTGCTTTCAAAATCCCACCTTTTATGTTTATGCTACACAAATTTCATGCTTGAGTAAACAAACATCAAGTCTAAAATCCAAGTATTTAGACTTTTTTCCCCCACTTAAGATCAAATTTTGTCACAACACTGCATGTATTACAGATTTTGGCAAGATGAGTACCTGTAATCAGTTTTATTGTAAGAACAATTTCTGTGTTTGTATTAATTCTCAGAGTAATAAGTAATTTACTTTAGTATTAGAAGGGATGACAGGCACCAGAGCTTGCAGAAAATCAACATTAAAACCAACAGATGCTTTAGTCACTCTATCATTTAAGCCAGGCTTTCACTGAGAAAACAGTAAAATATATGTTTCAGCTGAGTGGATCTATTGGATTTTACAGGTCTATGCTGGCAGTACGTACTTCCCCAAACTAGGACTTGTCTCAGGGATAAAGAATAACTGAATGGAATTATGTAGTCTGTACCATATTTTTTAAAAATGCCACAATTTTCTGTAAATTACAATTGTTAGAAGAGCGAACATTTTCATTTAAAAGTTGATAATGAGAGAAAGCCTGGTTAGCTTGCTGTGGAATCCCATCCCGACCTCACGTGTATTTGGTTTATAAGCTGGTGTTGGGCTTTCTGTACAAACCAGATCCCATCGACTCAGCAGCTCTCAATCTTCACATCCCTTTTTGAGCCAAAGACACAAAAATGGTTTGGGGATTCTGTTCATGTGGAATCACAGATTGATCACTTGGAAATTATCCCCATTCAGGGGATGTACCACGATACACTTTTCAAGCACAACTCCTCTGACTAAAAGCTAAGGCATGTTTTGAAAAGTACCTTGCTTTTGAGCAAATCAGTGGCAATTTTTTCATCAGGAAATTTAGGAATTAATTTGGAATAACTGAAACTCCATTTTCCTTCCAGCACTGTATCATGAATTTAACATTATTTTGTGCGATGCTTATGATGAACACCAACACACAAAAGCCTTTGAAGTAAGGAAAGTGTATTTAAGACCGGCAAAGAGAAGAAGAGGGGCAACAGTCTCCTTACACAAACATCCAGAGTGATGATTTCCAGAAACAAAGAGTGGCTCATACTCTGACAGCACTGGAAAGCAAACAAATGCTTTTCTATGTGGCTGACACCTATTTGGATACTGCTGCACTGCTGTTCTCTCCCCTGTCAGAGGACTCTCAAAAAAGTACAAACAATCCCTGAAGACAATTTGCCTTTCCAGGTCCCTCCCGTCAGGAAACACCAGGCATGCCTGCTGCTCTCCTTCAAGTCTTCCTCATGAATCAGCAACTGGAAATACCCAGGCAGCAAACTGTTTGAATTATTCTTTCACTGAGTTGGCTCAACTTTCCTCCACAAACGTTGTCAACTGGGGAGAGCTGAAATGCCTGCCACACCACAGAGCACTGGAACGGTCAGAGGAGTCTCTGCTGCTGCCCTGAGCAGGCTCTGGGAGCCACGAGAAAGGCAGGTGTGATGGCAGAGCCTGCAGCAAAGGTGGAGAGCAGCACTCCCAACCAGTTTTATGATGTGCAGTGTTACAGGAACGTTCCCGCCTGGAAACGTGGCTCGGGCAGGAGCCCTCCTTGCTCTGCTTGCTCACACGGGTGGCAGCAGCAATGTCTGTGTGGGCAGCAGCTGGGCATCCTCACTCGTGGAGCAAATGAGCTCATTCCTGAACAGTCTGACCTTGGCTCCCAGGAAGAAGGGATCCAGTCACATGCGGAGAAGGCGCTCGGACAGAACGTAGCGCTGTGACAGACTGTGTCCTCCCCAGCCCCATTCCATCGCTTCTGTCGGAGGGAATGTGGTCCACACACACCCTCTGTGTAGAACCTTGAAAACACAAGTCCCTTTGCCTCTGAGAGAGCAAACTGTGAGAGGCTCAGGTGAACCAAACTGGCAGAGACTGTCAGGACTAAGCAGGAAACTGATTTTGCATTTTAACAGTTTGTGCCGGTTTGGCTGGGGTAGAATTAATTGTCTTCACAGTGGCTGGTAGGGGGCTATGTTTTGGATTTGTGCTGAAAACAGGGTTGATAATATAGAGATGTTTTTTGTTATTGCTTACACAGAGCCTTTTCTGCTTTCCATACTCCCACCCTGGCAAGGAACTTGGGGGTACATGGGAAGTCAAGAGGAGACACAGCCAGGACAGGTGATCCAAACTGACCAAAGGGATTCCAGATTACATGACACCATGCTCAGTATAGAACGTGAGGAGTTGAAGGAGGAAGGTGGGGGATGTTTGGAGTGATGGTGTTTGAATTCCCAAGTCACTGTTCTGTGGGATGGGGGCCTGCTCTCTTGGAGGTGCTGAACACCTGCCTGCACATGGGAAGTAGAGAAATAATTCCTTGTTTTGCTTTGCTTGTCTGTGCAGTTTTTCCTTTCCCTGTTAAACTGTCTTTATCTCAAACCACGAGTTTTCCAGCTTTTACCCTCCTGATGCTCTCCCTGATCCTGCTGGTGGGGGAGTGAGTGAGAGGCCGTGTGGGGCTTGGCTGCTGGCTGGGGTCAAACCACAACACAGCTGAAATGCAAAATTTCTGAGTTTGCAAGAGGTAAATCTAAACCCTTGGCTTGAGTAAAAAAAGAAGTGGTTTGGACTGGTTTTTGTTTGTTTTGTTTGTATCTCTTTTTTGTATTTTTTTAAAAATAGTGCATTTAAGAGAAATGTATTTTCCAAATTCTTCAAAAGCCATCATGAATTGCTTTAATATTTTCAAGAACTACCTATTCAATTTTCTACCCCAAAACTATTTGCCTAGTTCTATCTAGATCTGTAAAAGCATCTGGACTCTCCAGCTAGTATCGTTTGGTAAGATAGAAACAATTTTTTCCAACATTATATGTGTGTTTATATATCTACATAATAAAACGTTTGAAACATTTGACTAAGGAATTTCATAAAAGGTCAAAAAGTGACTGAAAATTACCTTAAGAGTAGTGTTAAACACAGCCCTGAGAACAAATCCTGCCTCTGGTACGTGACATTCATCTATAATTTTTTAACATGCACAGAAAAATTTTATTTTAAAAATTTCAGAGGTGAAATTAAAAAATTCTTGGGAAAAGCATTAAATCAAATAGTACTTCTAGGAAGGTCACTCAGAAGGTCTAATCTAGAAGAACTGAAAGAATCAGTGGACATTAAAGGTTCTTGTCCCAACCTACATGTGTAACCAATCCTGGTTAAATCACAGCAGAAACTGGGAACTAACTTGAGTGTTGAGTGACCATTTCATGACATCTTAAGGTCAGTTTAAAAATCAGCTAAATCGTAACTGAAAGTCTAAAATATATGCTTACAATACATAAAAGCTGACAAATTACTTCAGCAGTTTCTGCACAGGACCAATTACATCAGTGGAATCATCATAAATGATATGCAAGTTAAAAAGACACACAATTGTGTTAATAATTTGTTCAAAATAATATTAAAAAAATCAAGACTTCCATGGGACCAATTAACTGTTATGCAAAACATCTTCCTAAAGACAGAAATGAAATTCATTAATTGATTTTCACATTTGCATAGAACTTAACATTTAAGGGAATATTTTAATTTAATTAAGCTCTTCACCACTGAAAGATGATAATATAATCTTAATGATCTAGCGATGAAATTGGAAATGAAGTGCAAACTCTGCTTTAGAATCATGGAATCATAGGATTATAGAATGGTTTGAATTGGAAGGAGACCTTTGAAGACTGAGGCAAAAAATTTTTAAGTAGCTCAGCCTTCTCTTCCTCTGCTGTTACTGTTCACCAGCGTTGTTTATGAGAGGTGGTACACCTTCTTTGACCTTCCTTTTCTGATTAATGTACCTGTAGAAGCCCTTTTTGTTATTCTTTGCATCCCTTGCCAGGTTCAGTTCCAGTTTTGCCTTGGCCTTCCTTATCCCCTCCCCACACAATCGTACTCCTCTATGCTCTGTTACCTGGCCTAGTTTCCACTACCTTGGCATTTGCTTCTGTCCCTTTATTCTGACCAGCAGTTCCTTACTCAGTCGTGCTGGTCCCTTGCCTTCCTTGCTTGATTTCTTGCTCCTGGGGACCACTTGCTCTCGTGATCTATGGAAGACTTTTTCAAAGATGTGCCAGCTCTGTTCCACTTCCTTGTCCCCGAGGGCAATCTTGCAGGGGATCCCTCTGACTGTCTCCCTGAAGAGCTGGAAGTCTGCCTTCCTAAAGTTCAAGAGCCTGACATTACTCCTCACCTGACCCGCATTCCTCAAGACCGCAAACCCCACCAATGCATGAGCACTGCAGGGCTACCTCCACCCCTGACGTGCCTCATTAGCTGCCTTATGTTGCTGACCATCAAAGCTAGTATTGCATTCCCTCTGGGAGGGCTGTCTGTCACCTGGCTTAAAAAGTTATCCCCCCTGCAGTGCAGGAATCCCCTCGATTGCCTACAGCTTCCCTGACCTTTACACTGTCACACACATATAAAGGGCAGAACTTCAGAGCTCCTGTGACTTGAGTTGGATACAAATCAGAGACCTTCAGCTGCAGAACTGAATTTTTCACCATTTTTCACCAGTAATCTCTGACAGTCAGTAGCATCCTAGAAGAGAGTATCAGTAGTATCTTAGAAGAAAGCCATATTGCATGTGCCCTGCATTTTTCAATCTGCCTTATCATATCGTGCTTTTAATTGCTAGCAGCTGAGATTTTTGAGGATATGTGCCTGCATGAGGATGCCATAAAAAACCAGAAACTGAGAAAAAGTCTCAAGACAAATAAAGCCCATATGCTTTTGATCATGGGTAGGGTTAAAATACATTGTTTTCTTTGTAAAAAGTCCTAGAAAATTAAGGAGGCACCATCTTTCTGTGCAATAAAAGAAAGAAGACTGGATGAGGAAGAAAGGATGAGTGTTCATGAAGTATTTGCTCAGGGCACTAAATTAAGTCTCTGCTAGTGAATTTAATTATAATATTTTCTAACTTTCTGAGAGCCTGGTTTGACAATTTTTTAGGCAACTTGTTCAATGTGTCACACAGCACGTGTTCAGCCAGTGCTACAGGCTCTCATTAGCCAGGTTCAGAAAACAAACCCTCTTCTGAGGGTACCACAGTCTTCATTCCCCTGTCCCATACCTACCCCCTCTTCCTGCTGGGTGACAGGCTTGCCCTCGCCTGCCCCAGCAGGTCCCTGGCTCTCCCTTCTGTTCTCTCACATGGTGGCTTCTCCCCACAATCTGCAGTCCCAGCCCAGACTCTTCTCTAGCAGATTGTCACGTTTTAGGAGTGGTATTTTCTGTTTCAGTACTCCCATTAAAAAAAAACAACCACATGCCATTCCCCATCCTCTCTCTCCTTCTGGAGGCACAAAGGGCAAACATCGTGGTTGGGATAAGAACAACTTCTTGGAAACAGCAGTGAGATAAGAAAACAAACAGTAAAAGCAGCAATACTAACAACAAAAGGTATAAGAAAATAAATTACTCATATGGACAAACATTCCAAATAACAGACAACAGCAGATGCCTCCATCCACCACATTTTCTCCACCAGCAGGAACCCCTTCTCCTTGGAAGACAGACTCCTTCCTGTGCCCCAGCAATGACGTGAGGTGATACAGAATAACCTCCAGGTCCTGGCCGTGCCCCTCCTGGCTACTGCAAAAATTAACCCTGTCCTGGCCAGACCCAGGACACAGATCATCCTACCTGAGGGTTCCTTCTTCTAGATTCTTATTGATACTGCCTTCAGTTTACCTCTACTGGCTAGATCCTGGCCATTTAAATCCTCAATCCACTTCCTCCACTCCCCCTCATCCTTGCAGCTCCAGGAACACCTAATGCCAGGGAAACCTTGTGAGTTATGCAGGCTTTTTTCTCCCCCGGTCCCAGCTGTGCATCTACACTGTCTGCAGCACAAGACAGAAGCTGCAAACACAGCCCTTCATTGAAGTGCAGCTTTCACAGCAAAAAGCATCTTGGGGTGGGTGCCCTCCTTGCCTCTGAAACACAGCTCTGAAGTATCTCAAGTCAGACAGTCCAAAAATAACCCACCTTGAAAGGTGGTTCCTTTGTCTGAAAACACAGCTCTTCATTTTTACCAGACAAACATAACATAAGGGTTTTCAAAATGGACGTTACCCGACTTTATTTCAAATATATCAAGCCTATCAGTTCTTTGTGAGTGAAATGAGTGACAGGATTTACAAAGAATGTTAGCTCTGTCTTGGGGTTCAAAGAAGCAATTAAATTATATAGTTGGGAGAAGAAATAATCTCCAAGCAGAAAGCACACTTTGAGTTTTGTGTTAAAAAACAAAAGAAAATGCTCTAAGAACGATGTGGTAACACACACATCTAAATCATACACACTGTTTGTGCTCCTGTATAATTTTGCTGCATTGCTTAATAGAAAACATTTGAAGTGAGGAGCTGTCACCGATTACCACTGAACCCACATCTCATCCTTCCTCATAAATTAGCAGAACTGTAAAGTTGAAACCATTACAAGCTTCTTAAACACTTAAAATAGGCCATTTATTATTTTGCCCCTTTGGCCAGTAAGTTAGTTCCACAAGTACTGCAAATTGATTCCAGCAGAATAGAGAGGTTGGGATTTCTTTGGTATGAGCTCTATTTAGAAGGGTTTTCACCTGTAGCAGAAATGTGTCACTGCAGAACTAGTTCCAGCTGTTGCGCTAGGATACACCATTTCCAGCCAAACCATCACACCTGTACTTTTGAATTAACCTTCTCAGCTTAACTCAAAGTATCTTCATTTTCTTCTTCATCATCATTTACCCACTTTCCCTCACAATCCCCCGAATCTCATGGTACTTCCAGCTCCTGCCACGCTTCATTTCCCTTTGTGCCTCCTCACATGCCCTTTCAGTCTTTTCACGTTTCCAGTCAACTTTCTCCTAACCGGTCTTCTGGTTCCCGCAGGTCTCGCCCGAGGTTTTCCTTCAGCTTTTGTCTTTCACACTGCAGATGTCTGGGCAAGCTCTTCCCTGTGGCCGCAGAACTACTCTTGAAACAGGCCCATGTGCCAAAGCTGTGCCTCAGATCTGCGCTCAGCATGGCTTAGAGTGAAACCCCCAGTCGTGCTGTGCCCTGAGGGCAGGCTTCCAGCCAGCTTCTGGGACAGAGCCCTGACACTCCCTCAGTGCAAGCCCAGTGGTCCCTTTTTTTTCCCCTCTCTGACAAATCTCCAGAATTAATGAAGACAACAGACCAAGATTTTATCTGCTCTGCAGCTACAGACAATCTCTTGGACCAGAATACTGTAAATAAACCCAGCAAGTGTTGGGGTTTTTTATCATCTGCCCATCATGAAGAAAGCCAGCTGGTGACATATCCTAACTTTTTCAATTTGGTGTCATCTTTCAGAAGAGAAAGTCTTCCAGAAAATTCTCTTCAACTGGAAGCACCTCTTGATGTCTTTCCCATTTTCTGGTACAGAATGGCAGGACTGGTGCACACTTTGAATGGTGACTAATTGACTAGTTCAAAGTAAAGGCAAGATTTGCTAAAGATATTCCCAAAGTAATTTTGGATTCATTTACTTTCTTTCACTTCAGTAAAAGCACGCTGTTACAGTACTGTGTCCCAGGGCTCACAGTGAATGCCAGTGAATGCTACAACAAAGCCTGCTGTATTTGCATATGCAATTAATGCTGCATATGGTAGCATTCAACCTGTTAGTTGTCTCTTTAAACAGTGTTCAGTAATCTGCACTTCAAGAAGTAACACACCATGCAAAGCTTTTAAAGTGCTTAACAAACATATTTCAATAATCTTCAGCAATTTCTTAAAGGTGCACATTATCATCTTTACTCTGCCAGTGGATAAAACTTTACACAAAGAATTAATGTAAAATTTTCCAAAGACATTTTTTGTTTAACGCTTAATAAGGCTTAAAAATCTGGTTGTACATCAAGGTCCCAGAAAGGAATTGCAAAGGTCCAAACACGAGCAATGGAAACAACTAATGCATGGGAGTGTTTCCACATGAGGAGAGATCAGATAGAGTTAGTTAAAAGAGAATGAACACACGGCAGAGGAGGCATGAGCAACCAGAGCAAAACTTGCCAGTGCCACTTCTCCTGGTTTAACAGAGAGCTGCAGGGAGATGCAGTGCAATGAAGAGACAGGTCAGTGACCAGGGAACATCACCACACTCACCTACTGCAAACACATCCCTGGAAGATCTCTGTAGGGCAGGAGCAGGCTGGGGACACAGAGCCAGCCAGGGCAGTGCTCAGCAGCAGCATCGCCCCTCCATGAGGCTGGAGCTCGGGTTGTGGGCTGGGGAAGATGTCTGGAATATATCTGTTCCCCTCAAAACCACTCCTGCTCCAAATAGAAGAATGCCAGCTGCGTAACTACACAAAGTGAAGGTAACTATTATGTTTGCCAAAACACATTTCTGGAATCAAACCTGCTTTAGGTTATTAAAAAACGATTCATGGTGCAGGGCCTGGAAAGTACCTCCCAGATGAGAATATCAATTCACAACTGTCGGGGAGGATTTCTTTTTCCCCCTACCATTTCTCTTCCACTGAGGTTTCCTGCTCCTGCCTCTGCAGCTGGCACTGTAAGAGTCATCAGGCATCAAGGAGAAAAGCACGAGCTGCCTGACTGCATCTGTGCCTCTCAGAAGAATAGTGGGAACACAAGAGGCTCGCAGTCAGAGCAGAGCGGCTTGCAGTTTGCATGTGACTTTTCCACGTGCTCTGAAGAAGGTCGTTGGCCCTGCTGTCATGAGAGCTGTAACGAGGGGAATTTGATTGCTGCAAGGAGTTGGTTTCTAAAATCAACAGACTACCTCAGAGATGAGCAACTGAAATCCACACTTTAGGAGAAGGTGTTGGCTGGGAAAATAGCTGGCTCCTATCACAGTAAGAGAATTAATAATCCAGACTGCCTAACAGGAAGATAAAGGGAATGCAGCTTTTTGTGTGTGTGTGAACATGTGAAAAAATGACCTTAGGCAGCAAAGACAGCTACCTCTAAGAAGTAGTAGTATACAGACACACCTGGAAAAAAACCATGATATTGCAACCAAGGTGTTGAATTCAGTAAATTTTTTCTCATAGGATGTAAAAAAAATAACTAGAAAATATATCATCCAAACTGGATTCTAACTGAAAGTATGGAAACTGATAAAATCCACCACATGGGACTGGATTTTTTTATGGGGAAGGAAGAGGTTAGAGGATCCTTAGATAAGTCAGAGGGTTTGAAATTGGTTGGGCTTGATGTTCATCCTCAGCTGATCACATCTCAGGGCTGTCAACAGTTATTTGCAACCCAGTGTTCTTCAGAACAGGGATAACTGAAATGAGATAAATACAATTCCTGTCTTTACAAGAGGTGGAAGATGAGAAGATGGAGAATTAGATATCTATCATCTTAGCTGCAGTTCTTAGAAACAAATAAACCCAAACAGTGGGTAAGCAGAGAGAAAATCGCCAAAAACCAAGTGTTTGCCTCATTGGTTCTGTTCAGAGTAATTGGTGTCAAACCAATCTTGTTTCCTTCAACAGTAAGATAATAGATTTTGTGTCACATCTTGACTTCTCTAAGGCTTTTCAAAGTATTTCATCTCACTTTCTTGTATATTAGCTAAGAAAACACAATCTGGATGAAAATACTAGGGTGAATACAGAACTACTTGAAAAACTACTCAGAGTAGTGTCAAATATTCATTCTCAAAACAGGAGATATAAAAAATGTGAGCCTTACAGGAGGCTACCTTAGGCCTGCTATCAATTATTATGAATGGCAAATAACTTAGTGTACTTACTGGATCCGCAAATAATTTCAAGTTGGGAAGGGAGGAAAATGTAAATAAAAAAAAAAAAGTTAAAATTTGAAGTCTGAAAACCAACAAAACCAGGTTTCTATTCAATTAGAATAAACACAGACATCTAGACCTATGGTGGGATAATCATCTGCAAAAATGTAGCACTGGAAAGAGTTTTACTGGAATTTGAGCTCCATGAAAAAAATCAGGAGCTATAAAGAATCAAACCCCATATGTTACAAAAAATAGGCAAATGATCTTCTACAACACAGAAAATATCACTTACATAAACCAAACAAAATAGCCCTTCTACTCCTTCTCCACAGTGTCAAGGCCTCAGCTGAGTACAAGATCCAATTTTGGGTCCTGGACAGCCAGAAAGACATAAGTCAATTGAAGAAAGTTCAGAGCAGTGAGAATGATCACTAGTCTAATAAACAGAACCTAAACAAATTGAAGGTGCTCAGGAAAGGAGAGACCAAAAAGAGATGGTAGGTACACCAAAGACTAGGGCAGAAAAGAGATAAATCTGTTCTACATGTCCTTGGAGGATAAGAGCTGGCTTCAAATTTAGCAAGAAAGGATCAATCTGGTATGAGGAATAGGCTTTCCACTGGAGAAGATAAAAAAGCACCGAAATAAATCACCTGGAGAGACTGAGGAGCCTCCGTGTTGGAAGACAAACATTGCCAGAAGCCTGTGAGGGACAGATGTTTGGCTAACACTGAGTCCAGAGGGGTCTATGCTGTGGCAGTGCCTCCTTGCCGTGTGCCCACACTGCAGCCTGCCCTGGGGGCGTCCTGGCATACAAACCCTGAGGGAATCATAGCTGCACATGTTGAGGGATAGCAGGAAAATTCCCAGTGAGAACACAATGTCACGTAGAAAGGCAGTGACAGAGCAAATACCACTGGTTCCCCTGGCTCAGGAACCCTTGCTGTCTCCAGCTGCTCACTCTTCCCCCAACTATTTTAATATGGATAAACAACATTCATTAACCTTTCTCACCAGACCAGAAAACTAAAATCCAACTCCACTTTCCTGAGCCGCTCAGGAAGTTATTTCCATCCTGTGCTCATGCATGAATTTAGAACCAATTTAATTTTCTGGACAGTAAAAACTCTTAATTACCAGAGTTCAGGCACTAGAGGTGGGTGTTCCAGAATGACACACTCTGTATCTGTCAGTTGCCATGGTCTGGGATATGACCATCCTGGCTACATCTTGGCATTCATTTTTACACCGCAGGAAATAATCATCATAATAAAAAAGTACCTGTTTCCACCCGTCTGGGTCTAGTTCTACACACAGTATCTAAACACAAACCCAGGCTTATCAATGAACTGAATCACCTCTGTGTTCCTGCTGGTGCATCCTTGGACACTCCTGGGATACATCTGGAGGGAATGTACTCCTCCTGCAGCATGGGCTGCCACCTGCTTCCTGAGAGCATGACTTAGTAACAGCTATCCTGCTACTGCTCAGGCCTAGAACTCAGTGCAGGTCTAGATTTTTTTCTGCTTTCCTGGCTTTTGGTACTTCACTAAGTTTGCTACAGTGAGTCTTGTACATATTCTGGGCAATAAATGCTTTATGGGGTACCTGGCGGCTTGTGACTAGAAAGGGCTGGACTTGACATCAGCATCGTCCCTTTAGCTGGGCTCCAGCTGTACCTGGAGTTGGCCAGCAGAGGCCCTGGGTGCTGGCCCTGGCTGTGCTCACCTGTTCTTCCCACCTCCCTTTTCTCCTTCCACCTCCTCTGTCCTGGTTTACAGAGGAGGGTGCTGTCACTTCGCTTCACTTCTCCCGAGCGACGGCTTTGTGATTTGCATGCGCGTGGATCTGCGTAATGCCACGCTGCCGAGTTCAAAGCGGTTTTCTCACTTTCAAAGTAGTCCTTGTGAGTAAGTTGTCCCAAGTCTGATGTGCACCAGGCTTGTAGTTTTGTTCTTGATTGAGTACTGCTGTGCTATATTCTTTTTAAAACTCTAGCTATTCTGGGAGAGGTGTATAATTTAATATGTTCAATAGTTTTCTTGTCACGCATTCATGTACAATTTCCTTCATCTTGCACTCAGATGTTTGATATTCTGCAGTAATTGGACTTGCTGCATTTGTGTTTACTTTTGTGACCTACAGTAAATGCTGCTTTTTTAGCCAAGGACTGTTAAAGATTTTGCCAAAGCCTACAGCAGCCTACTATGGAAGCTTTCTGAAGCTTGTCATGCCAGTTTTCAGGCAATTCAGAACACTTTTTATAAGCATGCTAGTCTATAAATTAATATAGCCTGAACACTGCATTAAGCAAAAGCTCTTCCTTACAACAGCAGCTGTGAGCAGGCAGTGTGACCCTCTCAGCCTGCTCCATGGCCAGATGCACAGCATTCCAGCTTATTTGCAGTGGGCCAAATATCCAAGCAGAGACCAGGAAGAAAAGCTTTTCTCACAGCTATTGCTCTGAAGCCCATTGATAGGCAGAACTGGCCTCCCCATTGAAAACAGAACGAGAAACCTGAAGATACAGTGCAAGGAGCCAATGTCCCATGGAACTTGGAGCCATGAAGCTGATCCAGAGCTGCAGAAAACAATGCTGTGAAAGAGTAGAGCTGCAGAACACCTAAAGACTAGTCATGCCATCTCTGCCTGTAAAACCAAACTCAAGGCAAACAATTTCCTTTGCAAGCACGATTGCACATCCAAGGACAAGTGGAAGGCTATCAGGATGGGGGAATGCATTCCATGACTAAGCAGGCAGGCTGTTGCTGCTTCCAGCTCTGTTAGTTCACTACCCAGGTCTTTATTTTGGAATCAGTTTCCTTTCCCACTGAATAGATGTGGGAGAGTTGAGCTGCAGGAATGAAGGCAGGTGAGGAAAGTGGCCTGGAGTAATCACAACTTGAAAGACAAGGCTTCGGGAAATCCTTCACAGGTCACACTTTTTGTCTCTGATGCTTGTCCTGGTGAGACTCAAGTTTTTCCCTACAAGTCCCATCACATTTGCCTTCTTTCTTCTCAACAATACGTGCTTGTTGTATCAGGGGCTGTCATTTCTCCTCAGTCTCAACGGTAGCTCCTTTCAACCTTTTCCTTTTGTATTTAAAAAGACCAGCTGGGATTTCTAAGCAGCTAAGCTCAAAACATTGCTTTTAAAATCAAGAAGCAAAAGTGAAAACAGCTGGGGGGGGAGCACTACTGAAACCTTCAAAGGACAGAAAGGAGCATAAATGCTCCCGTACCGCCTGCTGATTCCCAGCGTGTTCATGCAGCAGACAAACCTCTGTGGGGCAGGTCTGGTCGGCTTGTTCTGAGCAGGACTGACCACAGGGTTTTCCTAAATGCCTTTGCAGGCACAAGCAGGTGGTAGAGACTCGAAGAACCTCACCATTCTTCAAACACCCTGGTCTGCAGGGAGTCTCAGCATAGACTCCTCAAGTTCTAAAAGCAAGAAGAGAAAAACCAACGGATGCAAGTGTCGGACCGTGGGGGAGCAGATGGCCAGCAACAGCCAATGCCCCTCCTGACAAGGAAAAACAAGCTAGCAATCTTGCTGGAAATAAATTAGGCCAACAGGAAGCAAGTGACATATTGATATTCTTGGGAAAGAAAACTGGAGGAAGCAACTACTGGAGTGATTTTTACTTACAAAAGGGAAAACCATCATGGGTTGTGGTAAAGGAAGCAGCTAAGTGCTAGCATGGGCATTCTAGTAAGTTTTCAAGTAATATTAGACTGGTAGAGCAGCTCGCTTGCTGTCCTAGACCTGATGCCCCTTGAGTTGCAGTTATCCCTCAATGCCAAAAGAAAGCCCCAAAATGTGTCCACCACTCGCTGCTCATGCAGATATCAGCCTGCCTCGGGCATGAGTGTTGCTGCCACTCAGGGAGACTCTTGAGGACTGGCCACAGACAAAATAGAAATGGAGAAGGAGCCCTCTGATCCGTAACTTCTCTTTGGTCCACTGAATCCTGACCTGTCCATCCCCAAGCCTTTATTTAACCTCCTGAGATGCAGCAGAAGTGCTTTTTCTTCAGGTTATTTCACTCCTGTGGGTTCCCTTACTGCTTTTTTCTGGTGTGGGAAGATACCTCCTGAAGTGGGATCCTTGGTTCCCTTCCCTCCCCTTGAGTTCTTTTCTGGGCTACCTCTTCATCCTGCGCTTTTGAGTTCATACAAGGCAACGATCCTCCACCTTCAAAAGATAATTCAGATTCTCCTGTGGTGTGTAACACTGTGACCTCTAACAGAACAACAGCACATCACCACTGAGGCACAAAAAAATTATTTCCCTACATTTTCAATGAAATACATTAATTCAGTGTATGTTAAACAAGGCATTACAAATAGTGACTGTATGTGAGTCTGTGAGCTCAAAGCATTGAAAAATGTGCTGTAGAAAGCACAAAATTTTGAATTATATGATAAATGAAAACTAAGATGCACCACATTTTTATGGAGTACCTCTTCTTTTCCCCCTCCTAAAATATGCATATTGTACAGTAACATTTTCACAAGAATGAATTAGGGAAAAAACCCACCTTTATGAGGATGTCAGAATTAGGTCACCTCAACATTGTTGGGATGTTTATTGAATTCATATTTTTCTACCTCATCAAATGACACAATGGAAGTTCTTTAAGAATGGCAACAATTCAGAGGTCAGGACAAAAGGCAAAAAAAGGGGACAATTTCAACAACTGTAAAATGCTTTGAATCCAAGAGAACTGAACTATGAAGCAATTTTAAGCAGAGAAGCATCCAGTTAGGACAAAACTGGGTCAGGTGTTTAATGGAAAAGCACAGACTAAAGCAAGAAGGTTTTTTCCACTTCACAGTAAAGCAAACTGAGATTAAATAACAAGCCCAAAGTAGAGGGTTTTGAGATACAAAAATAAAATTGACATTCTGTCAATATGACTTAGGATTAGCTAGTAGGTAGAATCCTGTGAGTGCCACAAAGGTGACGTTCACCACAGCAGGCTCTGTGGGAATCATGAGGCCACAGAAGCTTCCCTGACCTTCCAGAATGATCCCAGATGATGAAGCTGTAAATAGAGACAGACTTTCATATCAGCTCATCGTGTCTTGTATCCAATTCCCACCTGCCTTGTCCCACAGTAGGAATTTTCAGTGAAACTCATGAATAGCAGCACAACGCTGACAGGGAACCACGCACCAGTACTGACTTGTTAACAGCAGCTCACAGTGGCACTCAGTGCTCACCCTTTTTTGTGCTCATACAAGTTCCCCCTGGACACACATGTACTACCAGTTCCTGACTGAGAGAAGAAGTCTCATAATTTTGTGGAGACCACTTTGAGCAACCTGCTCTAGTGGATGGGCAAGGGGGATGGAACTAAAGGATCTTCAAGGTCCCTTTCAATCCAAACCATTCTGTGATTCTATGAAACTACAATAAAATCTATCCTGGTGCAGTTGTCAGCTTCTCTAATGTTTCCCAGCTGCTTTGAACTTTAAAATGTCCCTGTAGAGCCTCTTGGGAGACTCTCCAAGCATGCCTGTTCTTACAGTCCGTGGCATCATGGATCACCGTGTGTTTGTAAACACAAATATATTTATCTAATTAGGATATGAGGATGGGTCCCTGGTGAGTGTCCACACCTCGAGCCTGGCTGTGCTCATTATGGATTAGCTGTTTCTCAACATCAAAATCTACTCTTCACCCTCTAGCGCATGGACCTTTTTGGCCTCTGGGACAGAAGTAGTTTATACAACTGGAACGTGAAGTGTTGTGTTATTTGTGAGGCTTTCTTATTACAACTATTATTTTTAACTCCTTTCTTGCTTGTTTAGGCAAAGAAGATGCCTGCTCCGCACAACTGGACAGTATTGCTTATAATCACAAGATACCAACGTACCAAAGAGATTGCAGCTGTTTCTGAATGCTCAGACAGCATGAAACAGTGCTTCAGCATGGCTGAGGGAATCTTTGGCAGTTTTTGTTTTTTTGACACTCATATAAATATTTTCATAGTCTAAATTCTAGTGAATATAGGAATTTGTGTAATTGTTATTGTGAATAACAATTCTTTTCTCCATGAAAACACCACAGGAATCAAGTGAAAACGGTTAATTAAAACCTTCTTTTCTTTACAAGATTTCCAATCCAAATCACGATACAAGTGAATTTGTGGTTGCACAAGCAATCAGAAAGCAAGGCATTTCTCTAGCTCTCAGCAAAGTGACTTCTCATTCCCACCCAGTGACAAAGGGGAATGAAATGTTCAGCTTTCATCAGAAATCAACCAAATACACATAGGCCCCTCTGGGTATTCTCTGGGTACAGCTGCTCACACACAACAGCCTCTGCAGTCCACCTGTAACTAAACCTATTCAAAGCTAAGCTGAAATAAATTATTCACACTGTTTAATTGTGTCATGAGATAATAACACAGACTGGTCATATCTGCATTAAGTGAGATTTCAAAGGCTAGAGGAGATATATATATATAAAAATTTATATGTGTGTTAAGGGCATGTAAGTTAATATATGTTATATATTACATACATATGTATGTGTGTGTGTGTATTTTATGGGCAAATAAGTTCATCTTATATTGTAGAAGAGCTGCCTCTGCCTTTGAAAAAATAGCTATGCTTATAAATCCCAACTCAACAACTGGACCTTATATGCAGTCTCCTTCCATATGTACACAGATCATTTTCCTGACAAAAAATATTGATCAAACAGCTCCTGAAAGGAGGGCATCCTTAAATCAAAGCGAAGAAAAAGCTCTGTGCACACTATGTTTGGAAACTGTGCAAATATGCTTACAAAAATCAGGGTCATAATACAGCAATTTCATGTTTGAGGAGAAAACCCGCATGAAGAGCAACGTGAGAATTCTGCATGGTTCTTACACCAGTTTTGAGTGGCTGTTGATTCCCCTGCTTTTTCACAGTATGCTGGATGGAGTGACATCTGCCCTGATTGCTCTGGCGAAAAACAAGGGGAAACAGGATCACCCAGGGCACCGCCCCCAGAGGGGCTGTTGTGTTCCTCCCCCTGGCTGAGATCCTCAGCATGGAATAAGGAGGTGTGAAAAATGAAGGCCTTGGAATTCTGTTTAAAAAGGAGCCTGGGTGACTGGGACAAAAAGGACCCCGTGCCAGAGAGCCTTGAGGCTCCATCTCTCAGCCTGATGCTGACAAGTGCTTGGCCAGAGGAGTTCAGTGTCAGGCAGTCACACTGCCCACGCTCATTAACCTCGGCCTTTAATTGCCGTGCTCTGCAGGTACTGCTCTTCTGAGAGACTCAGCTATTTACAAACTTCCTCAGCAGAGGTGAATGGATCATCAGGAACTAAACAAAACCCTTCCAACCAGAGGGTCCAAAGGAGGAAATGACGGTGCTGGTGGCTGCTGCTCTTGGACACGCAGTGCAGCTGCACTCTGTGCCTGCTGGGGGTCTCAGCCTCACCCTGCAATCTATGATAGAACAAGTAAGGAGCAGGGTACAGCATGGGACTCACCCTGCAAACAGATCTCCAAGATAAAGTACAGTATTTTAGCTTTGTCATTTGGGAGGAAAGAAGGAAAGAAAACTGAGTCTTGGTTAAAATGCCTGCTTGGCATTTGTGCTCCCAAGGGCCATTTGAGTTTGTCGTGTTACAACCTCCAGCTACAACTTTCCCTTTGGTCTTCTCAGACAGGTGGAGCTGGTTAACCCCACTTTGATGTCTTCTCCCTCCACACTCTGAGATGCCTGATGGGTTCTAGATGATGTGTAAGAAACAGACCTTATCTCTCCCAAAAATTCAATCCCACTCCTATCAGAATTACCAGATCCTGTCACCCTCCTTGCTGTTGTCCTCTATCTAGGATGTGTAATAAACTGAAACAGCAGCTGATAAGAACTGTGACTTGCCTGCCAGAATAAAAATAACCCTTTTGCTTGATATAGAGGAAGACCAGGAATGTCAGCAGTGTATCAATGAGATAAATCAATTCTACTCAGCCACTGGGATACCAGACAACATTGAAAAATGCATTTAGAAGACGGATTTTTTTTTAAAATTCTTAGAAGTTCTCTTATATAGTAGTAGGAATCAGAGAAAGATTTAATTCTTGCCCATCCTGCTCTGTCTGCAGTGCATGCTCCTTCCCACAGAGAACAGGTATATTCTTCTGCCCTAACCTGCTTTTCTGCTTTTTTTCATCTTGACAGCCTATCAGGAATTATACTCTAAGACAGAATCTTACTTTATCACTTTCCATATCTGAAGTAAGTGTGTGCCTGAGGAGTACACTGAATACAAGAAAGGTGCACTGGTAAATGTACCTGGAAAGCATCAAGTACTTTCAGTGGAAAGATTTTCCAAGTGTAGGTGATAAGCAGAGATGTAAAATATCCAGCTGATGTTACAAACTAAGAGTAATTAAAGATCAGTGTAAAAAAGTTAGGATCCTGGTTCTGCATTCCACCCCCCGAGTCTCCTGTGACGATCTCTCATCCAACTTCCAAAGCGTGAATTAGATCACTATGATGAGTCTGTCAGTGGTGGCAGAATGAAGAGAGAAGTTTATTATGTGCACAGCAGTACAAAATAACACACACTGTTAGCAGATTCTTAGGGTGTACAGCCTGCTGATTTAGTACCTTTCCATTTAAATGTTCCAAGTACTTTATGGTCAAGGTTAAGCTTGCAGAAAGATGGATCTGGTCATTACTTTTAAGTCCATTTTACTTAGGAATAAATTGAGTATCTAGAGAAAAAGACATTCCATCTGCTTGAGCATCATCTTGAAAAAGAGAAAAAAACCTCTGCACACTGCTGTCACAGTCAGAATGCAGAAAACCATGGCAGATGCTAGCAAACAAGTTTATTTCTGTTCAGAAGGTCCCTGTCCTTTGGTTGTTCTGTGTTCACAAACAGTGGACAGTCCTGTTGGCTCATGTGTGTGTGCACAAGTGATTTGCAGGCCAGAGCTCCTCTGTAGGTGCAAATGCTTTCTATTGAGTCCATCAGCAACTCAAAAAGCCAAGAAAGTGCAACAGGTAAAAGCCCAACACTGGTACTAGAAAAACGAGTCCACAGCTGAAGCACACACCCCAAAATGTGTTCATCAGTGACAGAAAATAACACCTCTGAAACTGCCCAGTTTTAGATGAACTGTGATAACTCGGTACACCCCAAAGCAGAGGCTCTGACCAAGAGCTGGAGGCTCTCCTGAAGGCACATTGTGTCAGTGTGCACCAAGTACCGACACGTACGAGCAGAGAGCTGGCAAAGAACCAGGCTGTAGCTACTGTGGGAACACAGAGAAGATGTTATAGTTCTGATAATGATTTCCTTTCAGCCAGCAAGCACATGAGAGCCAGCCAGTCAGCTCTGTCACCTTCTCAAGCACAGTAGGTATCTCTCAGTTCACGGAGGTAAATGCATACACATAGTCTGGCAGCTGCTGTTTTGGCTCAGTCTACCCACAGCCAGTCCTTTACACTCAAGGACATCTTAATTCTGGGGCATTGGCATGATAATTTTTTTAAAGATAAAGACCAGTCACAAACGGGCCAGAAAGGGGATTAGCACTGGGAGAAACCCAAGTGTGGCCGCCAGAAAAATCAGGCCTTTCAATCTACTGTGTGACCATCTATTTCTAGCAGTGCTCTTGCCTTTTGTTGTGTAGAAGTGTCACTACAATCTAAGTCCCTGCTCATGTTGCCACATCATTCCAGTTGGCCACATGCAGAGCCACTAGAGCAGTGCCATCCGTAGTCCTGCCTCAGGAACACTGACTCTAGTGAAGAACCCTGGTTTGACATCCAAACGCTGCCAAACAGCCAAGCCAGAGCAAAGCAGTACATGGGAAGTGAGCCAGGGCCTAGACTTGAAACGGCACTTCAAGAAAATATAGGAAGAAAATGAAAAGGAGGCAAGAGGTTTGAGGAATAGAGAGTTAAATTTCAAGATTACGTGCTCTCAGAAAGATGGGAATTAATATACAGGTATTCAAACCAAACTAAGACTACAAGGTTTGAATTGTAGTTGTCAAGAGCATCTCCTGCTTTTCTCCAGTGAGAAACTTCACTGTTTCCCTTTACTCCATAGCAGATTCTGGCACCTTGTAAACCACAGGCTGAAGCTGAAAGACAGGAGTTTTGTCTAGGAACATCTAGTGTTGAGCACACTGTTCTCCACTATATTTTAATAGAAATGGAGAAGATGGAAAATGGCATGGGAGTGCTTGTTTTTTGTGAAATTCTGTATGTTGTTTCAAAACCAGCTTTGGATAGAAACAAAAGCTCAGTTAGAAAACTCTGAAGTCCTTCCCTTCACTCAGTTACTGACAGGTGCTTTGGGTTAATGCTTTTGCAAAGCAGTTCACAAGTTTGAGTGCCCTATGTGATGTTCAGAGACCCTTTCTCAGCACCACAAAGCCGTGCTGGTTCACCTGTCCAGATGCCCACAAATCTTAGAATCAGAGCAAGGGGGCAGCCAGAGTCAAGGACTCAAACCGAGCACCAGCATCTTCTTTTAGTGACAGTGCCCTTCAGTAGAGCTCATTCATTACTGATTGGTCGTGACTTGCTGGAGGGGGGACAAATTTCAAGAAGTTTTACTTGTTTATGTCTGTAGTAATTAGGTTCCTCTTCCTCCACTTAAGAATACATAGAATTTAGATTTGTAAGTTACTCTGAAAGTCTCTATATAGAAAGTACTGATGATTTTAAATGATAATTGCATTGGTTTCAACACACAATTTGTTAGCAGTGTACTTTTGGTTATACTGTTCGGTATAAACAAGGTCCACAACAGTCTGGGGAAGCTGAAACCTCAGCTATGAGTTATGTAGGCCAAAAGCAGCTTCCAGCTATTTCAGCTGTTTGCTAGCACCCCATATGCTGTGCTTGAGATTCAGCATGCACCTTCCCACAGCTGATGTATCCAATACCTGCTTTCTCTTTGCTTAATGAAGTCTGGCCACAGAAATTCGCTGCTTCTTCCTAGGATATCACACACTTGTGGAATATACACTGAGAGTGTAAATTCCTCGGGAGCATCTTACTCTGTGAGCCCCACACCATCAAACAGTGCTATTAAAAATAATGGAAGTTAAAAGTAGTTTAAAATTTTTTCTCACTAGAATATTAAGTATAATTTCTTTGTATAACAACCAGCACGTAAGCGTGAAGAACTAACCTATTGTAACAGCCAACAGTCTCTGCTAGAAAATAATGGGACCTCAATCAAGACATCTTACCATTACAGCAAAGCAAGCAGCAGATTTTGCAAGGCCAAGAGCTTCATTAAGTATGTATATGCTCTGTGTTCTTACACAAGGGTGGACAAGGCAGAAGCAACTGCAATGAAGCCATAATTCTGCACATGTTCAAACTACAGAGTCTCAATGCTAGCTTCACTTGAAGTTCTAACATCTTAAGGTAAAGTTTACCTCATCCCTTTTTCAGTAGAAGTCACATATTTTCATGTAAATTTAACCAGAAAAACAACTAGACATAGTTATGATTTGTTCTGAATTATTCAAATCTTCCCCAACCTTCCCTCTCCTTAGGACTCAGCAGGACCAAGCCATTCCCCCCTCACGACACGAGTACAGCTCACAAGTACACTGGAGACTGGGCACCGGGAAAATGCAGCTACCCAAGAACCCTCTCCCAAAACTTCCTTCTTCAGTGCTCTTTTTTTTTCTTTTTTTCTTTTTTTTTTTTTTTTTAACCAAGTGGTTAAAAAAGGAACCTGCCCTTCAAATGCATTCAGACAGACAACAAAGGGATTCCAAAAATTCAGATGCTGAGAGGGACCTATTCATAATGGACTTTGCTAGAGCTGGAGACAGGAAATTAACTGTACATCTGGTACCATCTGACACCTCTGTTGTAGGAACACACAGACTTCTGAAGGCTCACGAAGCCCAGAATAAATGGATTTTCTGTTCTCTGCAAACCTGCACAGTTTGATTATTTCAATAGCCCTGCAAAAGCTAGAGCTGGTATGTAAGGACTCGCTAAGCAACCTGCATTGCTGTCCTAGCTTCAAAATGCTTTGTGCCAATCATCACCAGGTACCTCTTAATTCTTTCAAACAAATAAGAAGTCAGGAAGAATGCTCAAAGCAGCAGGAATTAGGAGAAACAGATACATGCATGAGAACTAAAATAAAGCAAACAGTGAACTAAAAGTTTTATAACTTTTCTCCTCCACTTATAGTACTTGCTGCTAGTCTCCAAAGTTCTTTAAATCTTGTACCAAATGCTGTCATGTAATTAATATGAGGCCAGCAAGCTTGCCTTTTCCAGGTTGTCATGAGCTCTGAAGAAAAAGGAGTAACTGTTCTGTAACTGTAGGCAGCTGAAAGTTATTCTTAAAACCTGTGTACTTCTAGCTTACCACAAAAAATGACCCTCAAGTTTCTATAAAAAGCAGCTGTTCAATGTACATCATATTCAGCAGCATTTAGGAATGCTGTAAATCTACTCTTCCTATTAAACAATGAGGCTGTCTGCACAGACACATTTTGATTTATAGAGCTCACAGTCTAAAATTCATCCCTTCTGTTCCTATTTAATATAGAAATTTCTATAGTCTTAGTGTTTCTACGTGAACTGCAGTGTTAATAAAAACAGAGAGGTAACAAGAATTAAAATCTCTTCCGCAGTCAGCTCTCTCAAACTATCTTCTACAAGGCATATTTACATTTCAATCCACAGTGTTTTCCTAAAACATACATGAGAGTAGAGAGCAAGACCAGGCAGAATTGCTAAAGATAAATATTCTGGAAGAAGGCTAAATTGATTATGACAGAAACATTCATCCAAATAAGCTTAGTAAGGTTGTTGGATTTTCTGTTAATAATAACCAAAAGCTAAAAATAAGCCGTGACATTTCTAGAAATTAGAACAAATTTTGAAAATATAATTATAAACTTACTAAAATGTAAACCTTTCTTTCATTAAGAGCTTCGGGATGAAAGCTGCAGGTTTACTAAAGCACACAAACCTGTACTGAAGTTCTTGAAACAATCTTAAACATCAACAAACAATGGTTTAAAATTATGTCACATTTATTTTCAGAGTTGCAATGAGAGCTACAGTACTATACAGACATTTAAATATATTTCATTTGTCTAAAGAAAGCATTTAAAATTATTTAAGCTACCTTTCAGCTCCCCTGATACTCAAATACTGCACATGCACATACAGATTAAAGTATAAGCCTCTGCAGCAAATGGCTTTCAGAATAAAATATTTTCTATTTCTTAACATCCTACCTTCATAGTTGTCTTCTAGGAGACCCAGATGCTCAAGTGCCTTCACAAATCCAACAATTATCACCAGTACAAAAAGCATTTCAAGTCCCTCCAAGTTCATCTTGAAAATTTATTTATGTAAAAGCATCTTTTCTTAGGGAGCGTCCTGATTTCAGTTAGACTTTAATTAAAAAGCCCTCCTAGTCCAAGACATGCCACACAACCAGATAAATACAATGCTAAAGAAGCCCGGAATATTCGCACTATAAAACATTTCCATTGACAGCCAGATGAACACAGGAATGTAAGGAAGTCAAAGCTTACCATGTCTGCATCACTTGCCTGCATGGATACAGATGTTTCAGTCTCTAAGGCAACAGAATATACAGTAACCACTTTGTTTAGCATTTCCTGCTTGATACCTAGCAAAATCGGGTGCTTCTTTTTCACCCTGAATTCCAATTTTGGAGAGATCTTATACTTTAACCACACGAAGGAAAAAGTATAAACACATTCTTTGCTTGATAGTGAAGTTCAGAAAACTCAAAGCAAAATCATTTCATTTAGAAGATGACCTATTGCTGTATTTCCCTAGAGACTGGAATACACTTACACGAGTTTAGCCATCTGTTTGAACAGCTTGTTTTCCCACACTGCAAACACATTTTACATCAAATACAGGAATCTAGGAACATCTGAAACATGGTAAGAAGAGGTTTTTAGAGGGAAATCAGTTTAAGTTCGAGGGATCTGTGGGAAACAAATGCCTTCCCTTCCTGCTGCCCAGCCCCAGGGACTTGTGCAGATGATGAACAACTGCCCCTGGTGCAGGTCAGCTGCTGCTCCCATGGCCGTTCCAGGTGAGGAAAGACAGAAAATGGCATCAAGGATACAGTGTGCCCATGGCCAGGACTGCGTGCAACTGACTGCTCTGCCTCAGGAAGCACTTTCCCGAGCACTCAGAAACACTGAAATTACTTCCAAGTCCTTAGACGTGACAGTTAGGAATGGATTCTCGGAAGGATCTTACTCTAAGGGCTCTAATTGTAGCCATTAGCAAGCACTTGTTTGTCCTTCCTACTTACCATCCCTTACCTGTCCAGATTTGCAGCCAAACATGCAACAGAATTACAAAAAAAGACCCTTGTGTGCTTTTGTTCTGAAAAATTTGGGTTATTTTGTCTGCAATGTCTGTGACTGCTGTGCATATCATGTAAGACGCTCGTTATTCTTCTAATTGCTTTCGGAACAATCTAGCCCCTAATCTAGCCCTACGTAAAAGTTTAAACTTACATTGCTATTGTAATTATTAAACTATTGCATTAAAAATACTCATCTGAAAGCCTGAAATCCACCTCACTGCTTCAGTTACTGTTTCTTTAACTGTTTGTGTACTTCTATCTTTATCCAATCCTCCTGTTTGGAGGCCAGAGTAGACCAGTGGTGATGATCAGTATGGCCGAGTCTGAGGGATTGTTTCAGGGAGTCCTTGTATCTCCTCTTCGGGGCTCCTCTCTTGCGGCAGCCAGTGGTGAGCTCACCATAGAGTACAATCTTGGGGAGTCGGTGGTC
>JAWMRA010000028.1:235620-250033 GCA_035584735.1 Pseudotriccus pelzelni | reverse complement strand
CTCAGAAAGTGCATTGCCATATCTGACTTGGCCGCGCTGGCCCTCGTGAAGCATGATTAACATTTTGAGGAATTTGGAGGGACACCCTAAATGTTCCGAAATCTGACACAGGCCTTTTCTGCTTACAGTAGCGAAAGCTTTGGCGAGATAAACAAAAGTTACATAGAGACCTTTTTTCTGTTCCCTACACTTCTCTTGCAGTTGCTGAGAACAAATACCATGTCTGTGGTACTCCTATTGGCTCTGAAACCACATTCAGGTAGAAGCTCTTCTGCGATCCTGGGTATTAATCTGTTCAAAAGTATTCTTGCAAGGATTTTACCAGCAACGGATAGCAGAGTAACACCTCGGTAATTTGAGCAATCTGATTTATCTCCTTTCTTCTCATACCGAGTGATGATGACTACATTACCAACATAACCAATTAACAAATATATAATGTCTTTTTCTTGTTAAAAAATCTATTTTTTAGAAAATACAACTGTTCTACAGAAATGGTAGGGTTTTTTTAAACAAAAGCTGCATTTCCAGAGCAGCCCAGCTCTTTGACATGCCAAGACACCCTCCTTCCCTCAGAGAGGTAGAGCACATCTCCTATGAGGAAAGGCTGAGAGAACTGGGATTCTTCAGCCTGGAAAAGAGGTTTTGAAGTGACCTAATTGTGGCCTTCCAGTATCTGAAGGGAACTTACAGAAAAGATGGGGCAAGACTTTTTTACAATATTTACAAGAGCACAAAGTGGCAGAACAAGGTGGAATGGGTTCAAATTAAGGGTAGGTTTAGATTGGAAAAAATTCTAGGGGTGAGGGTGGTGAGACACTGGAACAGGATGTTCAAGGTTGGGTTGGACAGGGCTTGGAGCAACCTGGTCTACTGTAAGGTGTCCCTGCCCATGGCAGGGGGTTGGAACTAAATGATTTTCAAGGTCCCCTTCCAACCCAAACTATTCTATGATTGTATTATTCTATGATTTTCCCTGCTTGCATTCAAGAGGCCAAGTCTAAGTTCTGCTTTAACCCATGTGAGCCAGAGAGATGTCCTTGCTCACCACCACAGTTTCAAGCAGGGGGAGCCTCTCCCACCCTCACTTAGAATGCAGAGAAGGGACTTGTGGTTTGCCCTTGTGACACTTCTGTTATTGAATTATTGATTGCTTGTACCCTCCTACCTGGAAGCTATGTGAGGTTTCCTCTTTTTTCAGAAAGATAAAAGCAATTTTTTAACCTCTGCAGAGTACTTCCCAGCTGTTCTCTGACTAGCCCAAGCCACCAGTAATCATGTCTTTGGGGAGAGACAGAGAGAGAAAGAGAAAGAGAGAGAGAAAGAAGAGGAATCTACTCAAATAAACTCCAGTCAAAACTTATTTAGTTGGGTGAGCCAACAGAACAAAGCTGCAGGCTGTGTGTTCCCTGTTCGTTATGCCCTCACAGCAACAGATCATATTTGTAAGAAACTTTCCATATCATTTTCAGTTGTTCTTTCTTGAGCCTCAGTGATTCAGTGCGCAGGAAGACATTCATGTCAACAAAGAAACACAGGAGTGTTCTGGGAGAAAAATATCCACTTGCCCTTATCCATGATTATCCATTCAGCCATGCCGATGCAGTGCAGTGGTGGGCACATTCCTCCTCTCTGTCCAAGCAGGAAGGCTGGGTGCCTGGCCAGCAGCCAGTTGCAATGCCATGGGGCAGTTGTCCAGCAGGACTTCCAGCTCATCGCAGCACATGGATGGACACAGCACCACAGGAAATCAAACTCTGTTATCACTACAATGCACACACCGAATCCAGCATTCCTGGAGCTGTGGATGCTTGCCCTAAGCAACTGTTTCATTAGCACAGTTAAACAGGTAGTCCACACAGCATGAAATAAAAATTAAGATGCATGAAGGACAAAACAAATGGGAGAGAGAAAGAGGAGAAAGGCATGGGTAAAAAAAGCAAAGCTACAGACAGCTTTTCCCTCAGCACACTCTCAGGGAGATCCTCACATACAGTGCTCCGCTGCTGGATGAAGTTTGAACTGGTGCAGAACTGGGCACCCAGACGTGTCTGGCAGGTATTGTGTTGGCTGTAAGACTGGGACCACGTGGATAATGACTCATGTCAGTGTCATCATCAGTCCTGTGAGAAACATCACCCTTCTGCTCCCAGCAAACAAGGAGAGATCTCTAAGCAAACTCACAGGTGCATTAGACAGCAGGAATTGGGACAGCAATCATGAGAGCACCAAGATAGTATCCATTTCTTAGTTAACTTTTCCTGTACAGTTACCGTTTAAGGGCATGTCTAAGATTTGGACTCATGGTGTCAGCTCTCAGCACAGATAAACTGTTCCTCTCATTTCTACCTGTAATTTCTCCGCTATACAAAACCTCCTGTTTTCTTATTTTTCTTTAAGCCTTGGAAACTGGGCCAAGCCCAAAGAGGAAAATATGACCTGTTTGGCAGCAGCACTCTGATAAGGTGGTGTGGCTTAAGCCCAGATGGAAGTTAAACCCCATGCAACCACTCCCCTTCCCCCACCCCCTCCAGTGAGAGAGGCAAAGATTATGGGTTGGGATAACAATTTACTGGAAACAGCAGTGGCATAAGATAAATAACAGTAACAGCAGCAATACTAATAACAACAGTATACAGCAGAGGGTCATCACATGCAAAATGCTCATGAAGTCTGATGATCTGACCCGGTGCCACGTGGCTTCCTCGGGGGAAACAACACAATGAGTCCCGGCCCCGCCATGCCCACCACACCCACCACACCCCCATCCTTCCCAAAAGTGAGAATCCCGCAATTCTGCCCCCCCCCGTGACGTGGGTGGTGTAGAACAACAACCTGGCCATGCCCACATGGCTCCAGGCTCCAGCCCCTCACAGCTAGGGCAAGAAAATCCACTCTGTCCTGGCCAAAACCAGGAGAAAAGGGCAGCAACCAACAGCAAAGCCACTGAGATTGCCCTGCTCTAATCAAGACCGACCATTCCTGATGGTCTCAGAATTATACTCAACAACAACTGGAAACAAGAAGGTCACTGCAGACCCTCCCTCCCCCTCCCCAAACACTCGTGGGGATCCACCAGGGATGGCAGCAGCACAAGCAGGGCTGCAGATTTTCCCTCTGCTCCCTGGCCCTTCACTTCACACCAGAAATAAAGACGGGGACAGTGACAGCTGCCACGTGAGACTGTTTGAAAAGTCAGGATATTACACAACTGCACAGCCAATTCAGGACAGGGATTCCCAAGCTAGTCCACAAGCTTCTGCTCCTCAGTTCTTACATTACTTTGCTCCTCTAGACAGTAACCAGGCTCTCAGCTGAGTTTTGTTGCAGCAGACGCTGTCTGTGCTATCGCTTTATTAATAGCACGATTACAATATAAATATTTTATTCTGTGGTGTGTGTAGGAGGCTTCGTTATGCCACGGTATCTTTGTGTGCACATCTTTTTTAAATACAGCTCTGTTAAGGCAAATGTGTCAGTTCCAGCTCTTTCAGTATTTCTACTAATGCTCTCAGCATTTTCTCAAATGCTGATAATGATCAATTCCAGGCCAAATTATTCAATGAATAAAATTCACATAGAACATTATAATTAATTTTTAATAATGCCATACAGAAGGATGCAGTGAGGATCTAATGCAAATGGGAATTAAGTCTAAAAAAAAAAGAGTTGTCATTTTCCTGCTTTATGCACTGTACAACAAAATAGCACAGTCAGGAATTGTTAGGTGTTCAGGGCAGTGTTTTCACATTTCACTGATAAACTTTCCCAGACCGCCATTCTGCTCTCCTGGATTTAGTAAGGAGGACAGATAACACAATGCATGGAAAGCAGCTGAACCCCTCACACTGTAAAAAAAGACTTAAAACAGGCAGCCACCACAGGCATGTACAGCTGTCAGTGGTATTGGCTGTTTGCAAAAACACTGCCTGTGGATGTTCATTCCCTTCCCGAAGCTTTAGTCAAATTGGCTCTATTACACTGGCAGAGCTTTAGAGAGGCCTCAGCCCCCCCAAATGAATGACAATGGACAGCACCAAACACCCAACACAGCCAATCTCTGCCACAAAAAGGAGACAGTGGGTGCTAAAGGTATGAGAAAAATACCCACATGGTGCAGAGAAAAGTGGGGTGAAAAATAAAGGAAAATTTTCAGAATGTTGGTGAAATTGTAGTTTGAAGAATTTTTCCTCTAGTCAAACACAAAGAGAAACAGCTGGATTGACCCAATC
This sequence comes from Pseudotriccus pelzelni, assembly GCA_035584735.1. NCBI lineage: Eukaryota > Metazoa > Chordata > Aves > Passeriformes > Tyrannidae > Pseudotriccus > Pseudotriccus pelzelni. The sequence goes on along the minus strand of JAWMRA010000028.1, from coordinate 245,801 downwards.
CTGTCTCTACAAGCCATATATGATACCCAAGGAAGGAAACATTTTGCCTTTTTTTTACTTTTCAGTCCCAATTTATGATTATCACATAGGAAGCCATTTCAAGAAGCTTCCCTGAGAAAAACCCACCTATCTCAGCACAGCATACAGGCTTGCCAAAAATTCAAGATCAATTTTAACCTTAAGTGAAGCTCTCACCTTCCTGGTCTTATTTTAGAAAATGGACAGGATTAAATCCTGCCCTTGGCTGGCAGCTGGAGCAGTGCACCCACCGACAGCCACACTGCCCCACGCTCCTTCCAGGGACAACTTGCAGCTCGGCCATCACATCTGGCCTGCAGATTTTGCCATTAATTTTTTTAAGTACATGGCAGCATTAGTAGGCCAGTTGACCTGACTTTCTGAATTCTAATTATAATGAAGAAAAAAATCGTCAAGACAAAGTAATGATTGAGAGAAAAAATGAGAATTATGCCTGAAGACAAACCATCTTGCAGACTTTCGCATGCAATGTATGAATTTCCATCCAGGTGTGTGCTAGAAGCCAAAGGAGCTGCTGTTTGTAGCATTAAGACACGAGCTCATTCTGGTCACTGGCCATGGCTGCTTGTGTTTTCCACCACCACCATCCCTGCTGTGCACATCCCGAGGCCACGAGGGGCAGGACATTCACTCAGCTCTCCAGTTGCTTTCCAAGGTCTCCTCCGTTCATGAGAGGGATGCCTATAGCAGGTATTCAAACTTATCTCACTCAAAGGTTTGATGAGAACCAAGACTGTGTCTACAAGAGCAGCAGAACTAGGGCCTGAAGCAAAGCTTCCAGACCTACTGCAACTGATTCAATTTCATCAGAGAATTCAAAATCCTTCTTGAAGGAATCAAATCTTACAGTTGATCACTGCACTCTAACGTAGCAACTTTAGCCAATATCACGTCAGATAATGTATGTTGAGAGCTTTGGGAAGATTACGTATTAATGGCAATATAGAAACACTACCTTGGTTGTGAAGTGGCATTTCGAAAGATATATCTTGTGTCTGAAGGCAGTCTGTTGTGTAACCAGACACCTGTCATAGCTCCAGACAAGGCATTTAAGAAATGGAGACACAACATGCTGTTTGACATGTAGACTGCGCTGTGAGCGGCCTGGTTTGTCTCGTGTCTGGAAATACTCTTTCTCTTACACCATTTCCTATTACAGTTGTTGAGTAAGAAAACGGTTTCAGGCTAATTCAGTGGTGAATTTTCAGTTTCTCTTTTCTCTTTTCAGAAATTAGAGCTGTAAATTCGGCTATGCAGAAGACACTGAAATATGCCTTCTGCAGCCCAGCAGGTCACCAAAATTCATATCTTGGGCTCACCTACCCCACAGTAATTGCACTATCATGGCCCTGAGCAGTTTTCAGCAAAACTGAAGCCAAAAAGCTGATCCTGTACCTCTGCAGGAATGACAAGGCTGCATTCACAGGGGTGCTAGAGATGACTTGTAGACATAGATCAAAAAGAAAAAAAATTATATTTTGACTCAGGAAAAGGTGTTAACTGTCCTTTACCCTTAAAGGGCATAAATATCAAGGAGGGAGAGGAATTGCTGTGGAAGTTTACAAAGCATAACTGAAAATAATGGGGTGAAGCAATGCCAGAGGAAAGTGCAGGTCTGATCATAATTTTCATGTGCAGGCAAGGCTTACACTTGGACCCCCAGAATCTTGCTGCTGGAGTACTCTGTATCTGAGTTAAAGAAGATTTCCTGAAATACCGGCTGACATTGGCACTGCCTGATAAAGAGCACCAACAACGCGTTTCACTGAGATCATTTGCTCTCTGAGAGCAGTTTCAAAGGGCTGACTCACTCCTTCTTGTCTTGTCCCAGGCGATGCTGGATGTGCTTTGAAACGTGGGAACATCAGTGGAAACGCCTGCTCTCCTGCAGATGCCTGACCAGAAACCCAGGGAGAGGAAGGGCCTCGTTCCATGCAAGACGTGTCAACAGCCATCCCTGCAGTGGGGGAAACCTGACGGGGCTGTTGGAGCTTTGTCAATACAGACCAGCGGATGACGTGGCCTGACAACAGCGGTGCCCGCTCTCTGTGCACACTGAATGACAACTGTGCAAACTTGGTAACTCGCCCTATTTTACATGTATTTTACAGAGGAACCGTGGCTGGGAGGACACCTGCAAGAAGATACAGAAAGCCAAAGGGGTGTTGAGCCCCAGGACCACTGAGGTACCAGTTTTCAGGCTCACTACTTCCCACAAGGGGGAACTGTGTAATGTTACCAAATTTCCTCGAATTCCTCCTTAGCAAAGAAATGTTCACTCTAAAACCAACGGCATTTATTGATTCACAACAGGCAACAGAAACAGAAAGATTTATAAAGACAAGGTGACAGGAAAGGGAAAACAACCAAATTTAATTTTCTCATCTCCAGAAGCAAATTCAACAGGCTTTAGAGAGCTGGCAAACTTCCAACCGTTGTGTAACCCAACAACAATCAATACAGGAGATGGAATGGCCTTTCCACCTTTGCTTTTATGCCATACAGTTTTTCTTGGCGATACATTTAACTCCCCCACTCCCTCATGCATTGATTAATTCTTAACTTATTAAAAAGAAAATTCCACTTCCTCCTCCCAAAGCTGTAGTTGGCCTCAACCCTCCAGAGGTGCTAATAACTTTCTGGTAGGCCAAGTGCCATTCCATGGTCCTGACTAAATTATTAACAGACTGTAAACTCAGAGTGAAAATATACTTCTGAATATTGTGAGCCAAAGATTAATACTTCCATACATTGTGCTTATATTTAGGAGACTTATCAACAAATAAACTTTCCTGAAGGATGTAGATAATGCATAGGGCATACTGATGCTTCTCAGCTCAGATCAAATCCAACACACAACAATTGCTTTGAGGCACCCATCTCTGAGAGATACAGAGACAGACATCTAGAAGACACAGAAAAACTATACAGAACTAGGAAATCACGTTTTGGTGTGATGAGTTCACTACAGTGGCAATTTATTCACCTGCTAGACTACTTATGGCTCTAACAAACAAGGAGAGATGGAATATCATGGACCTACATAGAGAAAAATTATGAAGATCTGCACGCTGGGATAATATTGAGAAATTGCTTCAGGAAGAAACAAGTTTCTGATGAGAAACTGGAACACACAAAATGGAATATAGTGCTGTAGGACAGGACAAATACATCCTTTCTTAAGGTCCTTCTGCTTACGAAGAAAAAAAATGTAAATTAATTGAATCGTGGGGCTGAATTAATTGAATTGTGGGAGCCAGTTGAGAGCAGGCAAAAGAAGCTGGTGTTGTACATACATGAGTCTATCTGGGAATAGAAAAATGTACCCGTTGTCTGAGACTTCATAGACCAACAAAGCACGGCATTCTGCCTCTATGCTAAAGGTGAGCACACAGTTCAATCAATTAAACACAGAAGTCATATTTCAATTTCTTCAGACTCAGAGAAACACTTATACTTAAATATGAGCACAATCATTCCCCGGCCCATGGATACCTGGAGAACTGTGGCAAGGGAAAGAGTGCAATAAACAGAACTGCAGTTAAACCACCATCACTGCTTTGTCAGACACAACGAGTGCCATTTGGGTTTTAGAACTACAAGGTTTAAAGAAAAACAAGCATAGTTTTAATCTTACAACTTCTGTTTTCTTCCCCTCCCAATCATATTAGCAATTTTTGTTGCACAGGTGTCTGGCATGCTCAGTTACTCAATAAAAATACCTTTTAGGTCACATCACACCCCATGGAATGTCTTGTATTGCCCTGTGCCTAATTAAGAGGCAAGATCGAAACTGAGGGTACCCCCTGCACAGCTCCTCCACTAATGCCAACACCCCAGACAAATACAGTTAAAACTATGTTCAAAACCACATTTTCACACGTGTTACATTCTGTAGTCCACTCCCTCAAGAACAGCACAAAGATCTCCCACAATCAGAATTCTCTTTGTGGATAAACACAGCCCAGCCTTTCACAAAATGACAGAATCATAGAATGGTTTGCATTGGAAAGGATTTTAAAGATCATCTAATTCCACTCCCCCCCCAATAAATACTACAAATATTATAAATATTGACTTGATATTAAATTTAAGAAACGTTCTAATTTCTCGTTCTAAAATTACAACCATATCAAAAGTACAAATGCTCCCCACCCCTTCTCTCTGCTGAATTTCCTTGTTGTTTTGCTACTGGTGCTATCCCAATAACCCGCCCAATCAAAAGCCTAATCACAAGCCTCTCCTTCCTACATTTTCCAAGAGCAACAGGCTCTGTCTTGTTCCTCTTCTCTACTAAAACAACGGCAAGGAGGATTTTGACATCAACATGAAGGTTTAAATCACAAAGCAGAGGCTCTTGCAGTCCATTTTGGAGCACAATACTGCAAGCGATCCTCGGAGCACAGCCCACCCCCTGAGCTGCAGGAGGTGCTTCCCAGAAAAGTTCTCTTTCCCAGGAAGGACTCCCAGTTCCCAGTGCTCCTTTTTCACAGCCCACCAAGGTCTACATCGAGAGTGCAGCTTTCTATAGACACCACACAAATGGATGTTCACTGAAGGGAACTGCACTCCTCATCTGCTGGGGTTAGGATTCATTTTATTTTCAGGCAGAATATTTTTCTTTGTATATGATCGTTAGCCCGAGGGCAACAAAGGCATTCTGCTCCTTATGTGGGGCTTACAGAAGAGAGGGTTTTTAAAAAATTAAATCCTAAAACCTGATGAAATCTTCCATAGTGCAGTGTTCTGAGACACACCAGGGCAGATGCTGGCTATATATGGTCAGCATTTTCAAACCATCCCCTTTTAGCTTCTCTCCTAAACCCTCAGCATCATTCCTGCAGCCAGTGGAAGGATCATATGAGCTAAATATTAATTTTGGCTTAAATGGAGCTACAGGAAGTTATTTTTCATATGTTTCTTTAAATTGCAGCTCCTTTCCAAAATGCCGCTTTTAACTTAGACTACAGTGGATGTTGATTTTTAAGGTTTTATTTTTTATTTGGCAGTATCCATATTCACATCTAAAAATCCTTGAAAGAGGCATTTATACATTTCAAACAGAAATGCTGAAATACAAACCTGCTTTTCATAGAAATGAGACAGGATGGATGGTATTTTCACATCCGACTCTTCTTTTCATTAGTAGTTCCAGAGTTCCATAAAATACACTACACAGCTTTGTTATGCTACAGCATATTTATTCCACTGATAATGTGCAGTGAACCTGGTTCAGAGTGATGGTTATTGCCCTTGGAAGCAACAAATACATTGTTTAAGGAGTGTGGAAACAGCTCCTTGTGCAGAACTCCCCAAGACAAAGTTGATGAAGGATCTAAGGAATGTGGAAGGGGGATACAGCTGGGTACCTAAGGCATGAGCTCAGTACGTTGACTTTAAAGACACAAGAAGTATCCCAGGCCATGACAGAGTCAATGGTACAGGCTGTGTTAGAGGCTGATAATTCCTGCGGAGGAAAAGAGTCTGCTCAGCCAACTGGAAACCAAACTGATTTCAAAAGCCAAAAATGGAAAGTTGGGATCAAAAGGCTTCAAAAGGATCAACCTTAAAGTGGTTCAGGTTCTGTGGTGAACGAGTTGTTCTACAGAAAGTGCAGGATGCAAGCTGAGATATCAAACTGGTATCAAGAGGGTGTTCAAAAGTGGATGTGAATGCGTATTGAGGCTGTTATATCTAGGATGTCCAAAGAGATGGGTGAGCGTGACCAAAGCAATTGTGATCTTTCAGGAGAAATACATTCAGAGAGAGAAATATAGCATGTGTGAACCTAGTAACATGTTTTGCTAACCTCAAATCTCAGCTTCACTCCAGAAGGGAGGCACTTGCTACCATGGGAAAATACTTCCTTGATATTTCATCCTCAAAAGGATAGTGGTGATAGAGATGTAAAGAACATATGGCTCCTTTTCTCAGTTGATAAAAACCTTCCTAACGTCAGTCAGCAGAAGGGGAAAGGGAAAAGAGAAAGGAAAAGGGGAAAGGGAAAGGAAAAAAGAAAGGAGGAATAGCCCACCATATGAAGTTTCTTAGTAATCATATAACATTTTGCTGGTTGATCTGAATAGTAATTGAAATAAAAGTTAGAGTGGTTCAGAACTAATCAGTTAATTTGAGGACAGTCACTAGCTTTTAGAGCACCTAGTTGAAATATGAAAAAAAATGTGTTCAGATAGTGAACATTTTTAAAATGCACACATGACTCTGAGGGAACATGTATTGTGTACCACAGCAGCACTGATCTCAAGGGATACTGCAACATGGGTGTACAGAAATACTGCTGGAAGAGTTTTCTTACTGGTACATGCACAGGAATCATAGATTAAGACAACAGAGCCTTTCACAGACTTCTAAAGAAGTCACAGTTTGATTTACACAGAGAACACTAGGATTTGACAGGAGATGAATATAATCGTTCCTGGAGATAACTGGAGAAGAAAAAGGAGGAAGAAATGCCAAAAGAAAATAATTTGCAATTCTGACACAATAAAGATGACACTGTCCCAATGGAGCCTGCTCATTCCAATGCTGGGAAGTTTGCAAAACAAAGAGCTTTCTTACTTCTAGCAGGAGTGTGACAGAGCACGGGTTAGGGGGGTAGCAAAGCATGCCAGTCCAACAGCAGCACTTTACTGACTTTTAGCAAGGTTCTACTGCCAGGTGATTAATAAAAGATAATTATTTCTGAACAATCCACCAAGTAAGCTTTTCAGAGTATGACCTGTTAACTCAGCCCTACTGAAGAGCAGGCACTGACATTTTTGTATCTGGCAATCTCTCATAACTAGAGAACCCGTTTAAATGATCAATGAAAAATAGTATAAAAGCTGTATTAGCCTTTACAATGTCAATAACGTGCATATTCCATATTGTCCCCACCCAGTCTTGGTTTAAGGATGGACCAGAGAAACAGCAGCCTGTGGAACAGTTCTCAGTGCATGCATTTGTTCTGTTAACATTCAGAGCTGACATCAAGATCCCACCGTGTCTGCACAGCCACAGCATTCTGCAATTACACTACCCATGACATTTTGATTTTAACTTGAAGTATTAGAGTTCAAAAATAAAGACAATACTCTGACCTTGTTAACAGGCTGAGACAGCTTGAAGAAGGCTTATTTTGGCCACTTACATTTCCAAACTGCACAGTTCAGACAGACCAATCCAGACTTACCTGCAAGAAAACAACATAAAAATTTGGTGTTTCAACTTCAAACTTAATAAAAATCTCTCAAATTATTCATTTAACTGTACTTTTTTTTCCCAGTCCTTAAGTAATTAAGAGTGGTTTTTTTCATCATGATAATTTAATTACAAAAGGTCGCACTGACAAAGGGCAAAACATGTCTGTTGCATTTCGTCTTATTACAAAGTACTGTTTTGTGTGCTGGTTGAGTCTTGTCCCCAGCTTTCCCTTCTCCTGCTGCTTTACAATGCAACAGAGTATTTCTGCATTCTTTAAAACAACATGACTGAGTGCAAGGCTGGGCATATTGAGAAAGATGGGGTTTGTACACTTTCCACTGACCTTTGAAACAGGAGAAAGATCAAAAGCCAACGGCCACAGAGAGAACTTCTGTTTCTACCATGGAAGCAAGTACTTGGACCTCAATCAAATGAAGTCAGGTGAGATTTGAAAGCAATGTGCTCACATCAGTCTCCCAGCAGTTTTCTTTACAGAGTGAGATTTGGGTGAAAAACATTTGAATGAAACATCTTTTCCATTTGCCAAAGCACAGTGAATTCCTCGATGGTGGTTTAATAAGCATCATGAGGGGAGCCTCTCTCAATGGCAGGCTGCCACTCCAACTCAAATATAGCACCTCGGTATCTATAATATTCAGAGATTTCTAACCCCACTGGCTGCCCAGTGCACCAAGGGGACTCAGACCCCGCAGCACAGGATGTTCCTGCATCAATCCCCAGGGCAGTAACGCCACGAATGGCTGTCCCACTCCACACTACAGGTGATGGTCCCACACACAGAGTCTCCACTCTAGGCTACAGATTATACTGTGAAGGCAACAACTTCATGGGCCGTGGGGGCATAAACTGATAAGCAATTTACTCATACAGAAAAGTCTGCAGAAGCCCATGATATCTGGCATTAGTTTATCCATCTTCCATTGAAAATATTGTTTCACATCATTCCCTTATGCACTTCCCAGGGTACTTTTCTATCATTAAATTCAACAGAAATTATACGATTCGGCATGCCATTGACATGCCAACAAGTGTGACACTACAGAGAAGACAGTCTTTTGATTATTTTTCTTATCATATAAAAAATGAATATTATCTGCCATTTTCTGAAAAGGAGAATGTAAACATTATATTATTCAAGAGTAAATTAAAGGTCTTTCTGAAAAGGAAATGTAAATATTACAACCTCAAGAAAAATTTAGTGCCATCTCCCTGGGCCATGAGCTTTTCCCCAAGTTCTTGCTGTGTAACTTCTCACCTACTTTCGCAGCATGTGTGTGAGGCCATACAGGAGCTGGAACCTTTACAAAGGAGATAAACACCTCTATAACCACAAGAGCATGAAAAAGAAATAACTTTCACTTCTCTACAGAACCCGGTTTGCAGAGGCTCTGCCAATGTTGTCTAGACAAATACTGAGCAATAACTATGCCCCAGGAGGAGGATGGAAGACAGAAAAATCTTTTGACCAGATGGACATTAAATTCTGAACATGCCTCCATCTCTGGGGTCCCCAGCACAGGAAGGACATCAACCTGTGGAGCAAGTCCAGAGGATGCCACCAAGATGATCAGAGGGACAGAGCAGCTCTGCTGTGAGGAAGGGCTGAGAGAATTTGGATTGTTCAACCTGGAGAAGAGAATCTTCAGGTAACCTAATTGTGGCCTTTCAGTATCTGAAGGAGCCAACAAGAAAGATGGAGAGAGACTACGAGAGCATGTAGTGACAGGACCAGAGGGGACTGGCTTCACACTGACAGAGGGCAGGGTTTAGATATCAGAAAGAAATTCTTTACAGTGAAAGTAGTGAGGCCCTGGCACAGGTTGCCCAGAGAAGCTGTGACTGCCCCATCCCTGGAAGTGCCCAAGGCCAGGTTGGATGGGGCTTGGAACAACCTGGGATAGTGGAAGGTGTCCCTGCCCATGGCAGGGGGTGCAACAAGATGATCCTTAGGGTCTCTACCAACTCAAGCCATTCTATGGTTCTGTGATTATGAAAAGGATATCTGGATCAGTTGTTATGAAAAATGAAATATATCTAGAGATTATTCAGAATTCATAATTCAGAAAGGACTGGAAATGATTCCCTAATGTGATACAAAACTTTCTTACCATTTAGTTAATGAGATATCAAAGGACTTCAGAATAAAACACATTAGGTTCTATATTCTCAGACAATAAAAATATATTTGCGTGCTATGAGAAGTGTCCTAAATAACCAGTCTCTCAGAGCTGCCAAATCCAGCTGCAAATGCTACACATCACAACACAGGAACTCCATGTCCCTGAGGTCTGAGCATCTGCAGTAGGACAAGAGCAGCTGGAAGGGAAATGTCTCCTTTGCTGCCAGGCACTGAGCTCTCCCAGTGGGAGGAAGCACTGACCAGCACTGACTGGCCAATGCTTCTGACATGGTTTGGGCTACTCCAACTTACCAAAACCACCATCTCAGTGCTCCATCCATGATGAGGACAGCACTGCCCTGTCTTGAGAGCTGTACTGAACCAGCCAGCTCAGGAATGGATGAAAGGTGACAGACAAATTTATCTATTCTTTTGCCCTCCCCATCGGTCGAGTTAAATTAATCCAGGCTTTGGGTTAGTGTGGCCAAGTTTTGGTAGCAAGGGGAAATAGAGGGGTGGCTTCTGTGAGAAACTGCCAAAAGCTTCCCCCATGTCCAGGAGAGCCAATGCCACCAGCTCCAGGACAGACTCGCCACTGGCCAAGGCCAGGCCAATCAGGAATGATAGTAACAAGTCTGGGATAATATATTTAAGAAGTAAAAGAAGTTATTGTGCAGATGAAATGCAGAGGAAGCCAGACGAGAGAAGAATGAGAAGATCTGAACAGCTCTGCAGACACCGAGGTCAGTGGGGCAGGAGGGGCAGGAGGTGCTCCCAGAGGTTCCCCTGCAGCCCCTGG
>JAWMRA010000028.1:210169-231967 GCA_035584735.1 Pseudotriccus pelzelni | reverse complement strand
AGCAGCTGCCATTGGTTCCACCAGGCAGGGGAAGCTTCTGGCAGCTTCTAACAGAAGCCAGCCTTGTAGCCCCACCACTACAAAAACCTAGCCACAGAAACCCACCACACAACCTAAACAATTTTATGAAGCCAGGATGAATGGTGTTTTCCAAAGTACTCCATGTAGTGACAGTGAGTGTGTGATCCCCTCTTGTGAGCCATCCTGTGGAGAGCCAGGCTGGAATGGGAAGTGTTGCCAAAATAATTTTGTAATGCTGTGGATGGAACTACAAGCTATACACATTATTGAGCTGAATTGATTTCTGCTGTACCTGACCTGTAGCTGAAGAATGTTGCGTACTGGACTGGGAATAGCTTGTTTGTTGGACCTATAAAATATTGTTACTTAAACAGTCCAGCAAGCTCCTCTGACATGAATTCTCTTTCCCCTGAAGGGTTTTCTTTCCAATTGAAGTTATTGATCCCTTTGGCTTTAGACAGGAAATCATCACTGCGTTAGCAACCACTAAAATGGTCTTCAGTCTCTAGAGCCCGTTCCTGACATGTCATCGATTGGAATTTTTTGAGCCGAGAATGTTGTTAAACCCTTGTCTGATAAAAGGCACCGTAACGGGCAAGGTATTGCATTAGACTTTTTGATCTGAAGCTTCGAAGTGCGTGTGTGTATTTTTGCAAGCATGTCTCAAACAACTGCTACTAAATTCTGCTACAAAGCAACACTCATCTACTTCATGGGGAATGAATTTGCCATCAGGGCAAAGTAGCCATTTCAGCTTCAGCAGGCTGGCTTCACTTTCTTAAGCTTGCTGCAATACAGAGGGTCACAGCAGTTCCTGGGATCATGCTAGATTCCCATTAGTGTCTGCTCCTTTATATCTGACTGCAGCTGGCAGCTCTACCAAAAGATCATAAGTACCTGCTAAAATCTGAAATTTCATCCACACAACACTGCAACATCAAATTTCTGTGTTTGCCACATAAATACAAAATAATCCCTCTTGAAATTGTATCATGGTGCTTCTACATTCACATGTTAATATAAGCCTGGCATCACTGCCCAGGGGTGCAGACACAGCAGCCTGCTCTGAAGGAACATGTTATTTACTCTTATTCAACCCAGACATGGAACAGGAACTATATTTAATGGTGACACAATCAGGCACTACTAAACCTTGTGCTGTTTCTGAGTCTTGGAAAGCAGTAGCTCCTTCCCAGCATTATTTCTCAATACAGTGCCAGAACCAAGAGAAATATGGATTTGTTTGGTAAATGTACGTATAACTCACATCTTGCCATATTCTGCAATGCCTTAGTAATAAAAAGCATGAAAGCTATTGATGTCAGCACCACAAACCGTCTATGGATGCCCTGGTGTGCTGCAGGTTGCAGGACACAGCTGCTTGGATTCGGTTCTGATGCTGTATTCAAACCCAGAACCAAACAAAAGAGTTGTGCCAATCTGCCTGCAGCATGAGACCAGCTCTGAGGGTTCTCTGATAAGTGTCTCAAATCTAAAGCAAGAAAATATTCCGTGGTTTGATTTTTTTGGTAGGAAATAACATTTCAATTTTTTTAACATGCCTTTTACAAACTGTGATGTTATCTGTCCAAAGTGAATGTAACGGGCAGCTAAGGCATAAGGGAGAATCAAATTGGGTTTTTTTACTGGCAATCAAAATCACATTGAGAACAAGTTCCCTGAGAGCTCATCAGGGGAAAACAAGGGTCCTCATTTGAGGAACTTTACCAGGATGATACCAGGGGTGCACAACATGGCTGTATTTTTGGCTAGAAGGGGATGACTCTCACAAGAGTCCAGCTATAAAAGCGCACAGGTACATAAACAGAACCCCCCTTCAGGAAAGGATTGTTTTAATGGAGTGACCAGGTACAAAGCCCTCACGGCTCTGAAGATGGAGACTGTTGGTGCTCGTGGCACAAGTGCTCTGTGGGAGCTACCTGCTGGATTTTAAGTAGTGCCTGGAAACCTGACACAGTCCTGTCACAGTTCCTCAGCCTGCCAGTATTGAAAGGACAAAGCACCTCTAACACACGGAAAGCACAGAGCTTTCCAGCAGGGCCCTGCTTGTTTGCAAGACTGCACATATTTTCAGCAGTGTCGCTGAAGAGTTTTGCTCTAACTTAACCAATACACAATTCTTTGAATCCATGACATTTGCAATGAAAACATCCCACTTGAAAAAGGTGTGATTGAGGTGCGAATTAAGTGCCCTCTTGAGCTGCAGCCTAATTTATGGAGAACAGGAATCCATGAAGAATGGCTTAACTTTCACAAAAATCTTCATGACCTCCAGAGTAATTTCAGATTTAGAGAGCAACTTCAGAAAATGTGACTTGCAGGATATAGCTGCCTCAGCAAGGCACCACAGCATCAGCACTAAACTACTCTTGGGCTCAGAGGTTTGTGGTGAACCAGGTTCAGTGTGTCTGCCTGGCACTATCTCTTCTTGTGTTGGTGACCAGTATTGGCCAGGTCTGTGTATTCAGCAATAACTACAGTTTTTTAAAGGTCTATCCTAATAAGATAATTTAACAATTTACTGATATTCTCATAACTGGCAAATTGACTTTAATTTTCCAATCTCCATATTATATGTGGGAAGACACATGAACTCCTTGCACTGGTCAAACTGAATTCCAAACTGGCTACAGCACAAGTCTCCAGATCTTCAAATGTTGATATGTAAACATGCTTCATGATTTATCTTAAACCAGAAGATCTTAAACAGTAAGGATCTTTAACTACACGTGCTGTAATGAAACAACTTAAACGTTAGCAGCATGTCCCCAATATTTTATATCATTGTGATGCCTCTAGTGTGATGCTGCACAGAAGTCTTGAGGCAACATAAACTCAATAGGGAAATACCCGTAAAAGCAATTTCACTTTATTTTACAAAAAGGAAGGATTTTAATGAGACATTTTGTAGACAGCAATAAGCATGAAAAGCAGAAAAATCTTGGCTTCATCTAAATTTTACCAAAGCTGTTCCCACTAGCCAGCTGCTTTGACTGAATCCGGTATAGTATTTTTTTTAATTACTATCCTCATTATATTTGAGCATCTCAGTAAAAAAAATGTAAATACAAGTCAGCAATTAAAAAAATGAAGTCTTGTCATAACATGCCACCTCCATTAACAGACAGCAAAGTGCTGTTCAAATCCAGGCTAAACTTAAGCTTTCCTCCAAGATCAAAAGATACCCAGTGTAGTTTAACTCAGGCATAATTAACACTGTATAGCCCTTTTCACACCTATTTTTTTCCAGGCATGCATTATTTTAAGTCTGCTAATTAGCAAACAGTTCTTTTTCATGAGTGCTGGACTTACAACTCTCAGCAGAGGCTGAACAAGCCAAAGTCAAGAAGTTAAGACCCCGTTAACCCCACATTTCACATTCCTCAGCTCTACACAGTAAACCTCAGTAGCCATGATTTGTTTTCATCTCTTCATCAGCTGATAAAAATTCAGGAGTAATTTCCACTTGTGCTGTACTACGGAGTTGCAAACATTTATGGAGATGTTAAGAACTGGCCATCAAGAAAGACTAACGTGCAGATTTTTACCTCTTACACCATTTCCCCACTGCTAAGGCATCTCTGACACCTCCCCAGCAGAGTCCGGGAGGGAGCAGAGAGGGCAGATGGTTTGTTTGGAGCAGAATGAAAAACAAAACCAAACCACACTTTTGGCAAAGTAGCACTGAAACGGGCAGTAAGCTCCTGCGGAGGGAGGGAGGGAGGGAGAGATGAACATGCTTGTCCCAGCCAGAGCAGCCCTTTCCCCGCCGTTGTTCCCCGCTGCAGGCAAGGACGGTGTGGAGCAGGGACGGTGACGGTCGTGCCCTTGGGCTGCCCAACCCAGCCCCACGGCGCTGTGGGGAAGGGCTGCACTGAACATTCTAAGCATTTACACTCAGCCAGGCGGTCCTTACACACACTGCTTTAATGTGGAGATCACACATCAAGAAAGGAACCCCATAACCAAAAAGATGCATTACCAAATGTTGTGCGCTTAAAATGAAAGAACCTGATGGAGTTGCTTCCTCTTTGCAGGCTTTTAGACCTACCTAAGCAGTTAAACACACAGTTACATCCTGCTATAAAAAAAATGCAGGTTGGTATAAAAAAATGCTGTGGATAGAGTCCTACCACTGATTAAATTCTACAGGGCTTTCAAAGGTTAAGACCCAACCTCAGGTCCTCTCAGCTCAGCGGCTTCAAGAAGACATTTGCAGCGACATTAATCAGCATGAAATAATGAGGCTGTGAAAGGCAGCATGCAATTTCTTTATTTCATCTTAATTATAATTTAAAATTTTAATGTCAGGAATTGGACAAGTGTTTGAGCAAGAAGAATTATTGCCTCAACAGCAGTTAAGGTCAGGCAGAAAAATGTGCTCAATAATGCAAAAGAAAAGCAATGCCTGTGCCCTGTAACAGCAATGCAATTTTAATTGTTCTGTTGGCAGCTGCTGACAGCAAATGGGCTCGTTCAGATGCCCAGCAGTCCTTCCAAAACGTGTGTCCCTGGTCTCCAGCCACAATTGGACCCTACTAATGGCAGCACTTTTAGCAAATGATGGGATTTTGGGAAAGGAGCCACTACCCCACCAAAAGGGAAGATGCCCCTATAACAGAAGCAGGTGTAAGAAGGTGGTCCATGGGGGTGCTCCTGCAGAGGACACCACAGTGGTCTTGCTGGGAAGGAAGAGGCAGGGAGGGTGTCCTCAGACCCGGCACTGGGGTTTTCTCTCTGATTCTTGGTCTTGTGCAGCTGGAGAACAAAGCCAAACAGAGGCCTTATCCCCAGAGCTAAAGTTAGACTGGAGATGTCTCATCTCAGACAGAGGAAGAGCACGAGGTCCAGCCTGGGCAGTGAGGACAGCACAGGCTCATGGTTTGGATTATTCCTGGGACTCAACTCTCATCCCTGTGACTGCATGAGTTCACAAGCTCATGTGTGTGGAGCTGTGCTCCCTAAAGTGTGGGATACCCTGACAGCATGGCCTGAGGCCAGCAGTGCTCCTTGGACACCAGGTTGGGCTGACAGCCAGTGTCACACTGCCTCCTTTTCTCACTTGCAGCACATCACACTTCCTAAGCAATGGATATGTCTTACAAAACCTCTAATTTTGGCCTTATAAATTCCAGGCCACAGTTACAGCAAGACTGCATCTGCTCACGGGACAGCCTTTACAACAATAAACAAATTTCTAACATACAGGAGTCAGATTAAATAGAACATCTCAGGCTATGGGGAGAAAGGACCAGTCAAAACTGATCCAAGAGATTTAAAAGAATTAGTAGATATTAAAATGAAGGCAAGAATGAGTCACTACCAAAGTAAAGGGCATGACAGAGACTACTGACAGAAGTGAAGCTCCCCAAAACCAACCTGTAAAGTACTAAAAAAAAGAAAACAGTTGTGTGATGGCAAATCTTCCTGCACAGCAGAAGAGATTTCTGTTCCTTTGGCAGCAGACCTGCATTCCATATAATAGCACCATTTAAAATGAATTTTTTTAGGCAAGATGATTAATAATATAGGCTGGAGTAGAGCATCACTATTCCTTGGCAGTGCTCAGTGAGAACCTGTCACAGTAGCTGTGTGTTACTGTGTGCACTTAAACCAGGGTGAATAAATGGGATTTTTAAGAACAAAAACCTTCTCAGAGCAAGTTTTTTCAAGAATGAATATGAAACCAGGAAAACACTCTGCTAACTCAGTTAGTTGTAACTGGGTATAGAATTACACTGCATTTGTAACACTAACAGAAGAACACCCTTTGCTTTGATGGAAAAAGGGTTTATATCACAACAGCTGGTATGATGCCAGGCAGGGACTAAAGCTGGTGGATCCAGGAGATACCTGTCTGGTAGAAACCAGGAGCAGAAATTGGAACTGTTTCTCCAAACCCAACAGAACCAGAAATAAACTCGCTCTCCTCTCCCAGCAGTAACCTAAACCATGGTTTTGGCAGTGCCACCAACATTGCCATGAGGCTGCACTAGTAAGATTTCAAACCATGTGCTTCTTTAGTTCTTGTTTACACATATGGTAAGGAGCTAATCTATACATAGCTGTATTAAGAAATGGCAGATTTATAGTGAAAAATCACTATCCCTCCTTTAAAACTCCCCCAACACAGCCTGGCATTTCATAAGGCACACCAAAGCCCACAGCTGCATGGATCTGGCACCCAAGAGAGAGGACAAGTCCAGATCATTCTAGCACAGCCCATTCCCCCCGCTCTGTGTGGTGTCAGCTCTGCCTTCACCATCAAGACCTGCTGAGCAACAGCAGGAGTGTGGACTCTGCCAGGTGAGACTTTGAGCACGAGGGATGTGACCCTGCTTCAGGCTGGGAGTGAATTTGTGACGTTAGACTTGAGGCTGAAACAACAGAATGAGACTGGAATGAAATGCTGTAATGAGTAATTTGAGCGTCTCACTGAGTCAATGAACAGTTGAGGTTGGAAGAGACCTCTGGAGCCAAAGAACTTAATGAAGGCTTAACTGGCATAGGTGTGTTTGTTTTCCACGCAGCACAATCCCCCCTAACAGTTTAACTCCAGTGTATAGTGAACCGATGGGTTTGTTTTCCGAAGACAAATATTTCTCCTGTGAATTTCCTGATCAAATTCAGAATCGAAACCCAGCCCAGGTACAACCTTTTGTGCTCACACTCCTGTTCTGCCAGCCCAGCTTTGACTGCAGCCCCCCTGCCCGTGTCTTTAGCAGCCTGAAGCCTGGTGGCAGCAAGCCCTGAGCATGGGGACTGATGAGAGCCTGCCTGCTCTGTCCCCCTGTGCTGCTGCAGGGGCCGCAGCCTAAAACTCGGGTCTGCAGGAATGCACTGCACACAGCTCGAGCTCAGGAACAGTCCCAGACCTGCTAGGGATGAACCATCGAGAAATGTCTGGGAAAAGTGTGTCAAGGAACAGATCTTGTCTGTAAATGTGAAACGTTTGTTGAGGAACAGATCATGTCTGTAAATGTGACTGCACAGTTCTGGGCCTTTCTCAGTACCTTACTTCTGCAAAACATTACCTTGTGATGGTACAGATTTTGCCATTTTGACTCTTTGTACTTTAAACAATTACTCTTCCAGGTGAGTCCTCCTGTACCCCTGAATTGAGACTTGAAGCTCAAATTGCAGCTGTTGCACAGCTGGATATAGAGAATTTCACTAATAATAAAAGTGATAATGTGCAGGGTCTGCTGTTTAAAACCACAGCAGAGAAAGTGTTGTGCATGGGTAGAATAGCAGAACCAGCCCTAGATTAACCCTAGAACACATTATACTGAGCCCTCAACATTTGAGAATGACTTGGAAATAGGATAACACAACAGAATAACTGTCTACTGGTTTGTGCCACCTTCTCATTGTTTGATGTTCAGGGAATAAACATAATCTCCTATTGCACAACTTGAGGGGGATTTTGAAAACTTAAGCAAATTGTCCTGCAGGTTTCATAAAATTGACACAAAAACCAGTTCAGATGTTCTGTCGACGTCACTGGAAAACATTTTTTAAGCACAAAGCATGTAAATTGGTCCATTTTCTATGCAATAGTGACTGATGTTGCTGGTTTGACTGGACCAAACTGCCTTGGCTCTGCCCACTTGTCCAGCTTTGCCTCAAGACTGTGCCTCGGGCACCTCAGTGCTCACAGTGAATGTCACACAGCCAGCACTGCAGTGACAGCCACACTTCAGATTAGGAGAGGTTTGGGAAGAGTACTGAAAGATTATTCCTTATTGACCCAGGATCTAAATCTAGTGTAAAACAACCATCATTTTGCAACAGAAGTGGTTTACATGAACCCCCACAACTAATTCCAGCAGGATAAATTCACACACACACACACACAAACACTCTTACTTCTCAAAGTGTCCACTGAATCTATTAGATACCCTATTTACATGCCCTTGGCCCTCTGGATTTCAACCTTGCCCACCTTGAGTTGTTCCAAACTCCATTAAAGCTCCATAAAAGCTCCAAACACAAGGAAACAATAATAATAATTAAAAAAAATCAAATATCTAAGACTGAGATAAAGATGTATCTGGAAATCTTTCTTGAGATGCTTTCAGCAGGAGTGGTTCGTACAAACTGGCTGAAATTATATGATGTTTTAATGTATTTTCAAATCACTGAATTTCCATCATATTGGTTGCAATAAGCATAGCAAATATCTCAAGGATTTTAATGCTTATTTTCCTAGCTAAGTCTATTCTCTGTGTGCCCAGTAGCATGTAATAAGCAATGGTTTAATGTTGTAATCCCCCAAGAGATGTATTTTATCTTTTATTTATTTTTCACAAAGACTGTCCTTCAAAGTGAACTTCCCTTGTTACCTAAAAACCTGGCTGTAATTCTTGGGAGCAGAGAGTGATTCATGCCTGAACAGCCTTCTCTCATTCCTTCTCTAAGCCAAGCACAGCAGCTCGGCCACTGGGGCTCAGGATCCATGCTGGGATGTGGGACAGCAGCGTGGAGGGGCCACGGCCAAGCTTTAGTCACCTTGGCCTTGGGAGATGTCAGGTGGAAGGAGGATGCTACACATGGCTTGGGGAAATGCTGCAGGAGCTGTAAACAGGTCACAGAGAGGGTGGTGCTTGGCATCACATTAAAAATCCAGAAAGCATCTCCAAAAAGTTTAGCTACCCTCAGCTACAACCCACCGTGTGTTAGAGTATTCCTTGTGCTTTATGCCCTTTGATTCTGTTATGGCTCTCCTGTTATTTTAAAGCCATTACCCATCAAATAAAAGGTCATTCGTTTAAACGTGAAATTACAGCTCCCTTATAGCCAAAATTTATGGAAAACGAGGCTTGGAGGGCTGATTGACTTAAACAATTAGAGATTTACTGATGATGGACTAGCATATGCTACAATTAAAGAAACAGAAATTCCAATGAGACTTACTTGTTCAAGATGTGAGTTAATGACCTTTGTATTTAATTATTTTTTTTAATATGCTTTTATATGGCTGTTGGCTTAAGCTCCAGCAGTGAGATGCCTAAAAGTGAAATGGTAGTTTTCTATGTGACAAATTACTTGCATGGCCCGTATTTTTCATTTGAGGTAGAAGACATCAAAGTATGAAAGAAATTTATCACTGAACATCCCTTTCTATATTCTCTGTTATGTAAATGCAGTAAATATACAAGGACATTAATGTGTGAATATGTAACTAGATGGGAAACTGGTGTGCAGAATCACACACAGACATTGGTAACTAAAGGGTGTGAGAACTGAGCCAAGTGATATTGGCACCTTCCACAGTCAGATGCACACAGAGACCAGATTCCTGCAGAATCACCATTACTCTAACATTAGAGATGGGCAAAAACTTCAGGCAAGCCAAAAGCTATCAAAAAGATACATGTTAAACTAGAAACTCTTCTTCTTTCCATGGACAGTCTTTCTTCTTTCATTGGATAGAAAATCTGCAAATTTTCTGACCCTGGGAGCTGTATGAATATGGATTTTAATACAATAGGTAATGTGAAGTCAACTCAAACTGAGCATGGACTAGAAGAACCACAGTTTGCTCCTTTTCAAGACTGGAAGTTGAGTTATGAAGGAAGGAAGGGCTCAGAGAGGTGTATAGTGACATGGTTCACATCAAAGAAAAGCAACACACATAATTAACATGTAAGCACCTTTCTCACATGGAAGGGAATTGTAGAAAATAGAGAGGTATAAGAATATTTTAGCACACATGCTACATGGTGAAGCTGTTCTGGTAAGTCAGCCTTTCACTTTTCTGTACTTTGCATACGTGCCTGTCATTGAAACACAGTTCATTCCTAGGAAAGGTTAAATAATTGACTGAAATAACTTGAGAAGAAACTAGAAATCCTCACATTTCATTTCAAATTACATGAAAATTGAGAATAGCCTAATTTATGTGTGGAGAAGCTTTGCCCATCTTGTAACGTCGCCTTCCCCGGAGAAGGCGGGGCACGCCCAGCACCAGGAGCTCACGATGCGGGATAAGCTCTGGGAATCTCCCGCTGTGGGATAAACCCCTCGCCTTACCGAAGCCAGACCTTCCCTCAGTGCCTGCTGTGTTTTGCCAGAGGAGGTCAGCAGCACTCAGCTTCAATGAAGTTTCCAGCGTCATCCACGTGGAGCGGCACAAAGCCATCTACACAGTCAGAAACTCCCTTTTGCCGGTTCATTTCAATGTTCTAGACCACTGCTGTATCACCACCACTGGGGCTGCGGGCAGCACGGCTCTGCAGTCTAGCTCAGGGCGTGGACCACGAGGGACGGCCATCATTTCCGAGCACTTAAACAGCCTTAAAAATGCTTAATTTTATTCCAAATCTCTGTGGTTTCGATCCTGCCAGAGCACTAGTTTCCTACCCTGTCCAAGAACAGAGCTGTGGGCGAGGGGAAGTGCAGGGGTGCTGAAGGTGCAGAGCAGGTTAGAGCAGCTGTAATTATTTCCAGTGTGTGTTTACTTTCACCAGCTGAGTGCAGATAAAGAGCTTGTTTGTGGTGGGCCATGCAAATCTGATTATTTTATACCATCAGTCATAGTCTTAAAAGCCTTTCCCATTTACCACCTACTGTTCCTCCTGTTAGCAAATCTTCTCATTCTTTTTTGTCACTTGACCTGAAATGCGCTCCCTCAACGGGCTTGTTGCCACAGTTTTAAGATAGCACTTCTCTTTTAAAAATATTTTCTCTAGAACAAAACCTTTAACGCCACTGCAACTAAATTTAAACAACATAATATATCTCTGCACAACATACCTGGGGAAACCATCCAACCCTGACCTCCTGACCGTGTTTTTCTGGATGCTTTCTGCTCTTTTCACTGCCCTTTACACCAAAAGTGCTGGATTTTTCCCAGAGATATGAACATGCAAAATAGTGCGACACAGCTCCAGGACAGCCCTGCCTGCTAAATTGCTTAATTTAGCTAAAATAAAGCTAAATTCCTTAGCTTTGTCCCTTTTTGTGCGTACTGGCCCACCATACCTACTGAGCATCCACTCAGGTACCTGCAGCATTTCTGTCTGTGCCAGTTTAACTCCGTGGGTGGACTCTGCAAATACTTTGTGTTTGGGCTGCTACCAGGGAAGAAAAATAGCAAAGATCTTGCAGCTTGATCTCAGCTTTGGTAGAGCTGAAATGTCTCATTCAATCATGATGGAAAAGTCACTTTGAAGCACCTAAAAGTGGCTGAAAGATCATAATTTCAGAGCTGAGATTTACTCCAAGGAGCAACAACCTCCTGCTTCACCCCAGGCAGAAAACTTCCCATCCTGCCTGTCTGGCTTCACCACCGTGTCTTGCTCTGGTGTCACACAAACTCAGAAGAGACAAAGCAAAACACTCCAGCTCCCCATACTGTTCGCCACGTTAACTCCCAGCCTTCACTGACTTGCATACTGTGCCTCATGCTGCCCAGGCTTTTATCTCGCTCCAAAACACAAATAATTAGGCCAAAGTGCCTCTCTGTTCCCTGAAGCTGCACTCTTGTTTATGCCCCTGCCAATAATAAAAACTATTTTTGCTGTACATTATTTTTATGCAGCACAAAGCCATAGATTTAACCTTGTTAGAGGCAAGCAGCTACTCTTGAAAGATACTGATTTCTGCTGTTCAGACCGACTGACATAGGATGTATCCAGAGGATCATCACCAAGTGCAGGATGCCAAACTGCTGCACAGCCTTGAGGATTTTCTTTCGAACCATTAGCCGAAGAATTAAACACCAAAATGCAGAGTGGGTTATTAAAATGCCAGTGGAAAATAAAAATATTTGGTGGGAAGGTTGTGGATTACCACTGAAACAGTAAAATAGGAAAGGGTTTGACAGTTCTGTGTTGACAATATGAAGCAGAGAGAAGAGAGGGCTCTGCCTCCCCACATTTGCCAAATAAAGAGTGAAAAAAAACCCCAATCAGAGCAGACACCCACACAGTAGGGAATCTCAGAGCTAGATATAAATCCCTTTCCTTGTAAACAGAAAAGGTTGTTGCTGTTGTATGATGTATGCAGATTATTATTTGTGAGACGCAGAATAAATGGATTTTCAGAAGATCTCCAGATTTGACTAAAGAGGAAGTGAAACTCTTCCAGCAAAAGGAGCTACTGCCTAGAAAGCAATACTTGAATTCTTTTTAAAGCACAGAATTCCTTTTATTTATTTCTTTGTAAAGGTCTTGCCATTTTTGGTGGCTGGTCCTGATAGCAAAGGCCCTTGCTTGATGGCTGAAAGGTGCAGCAGGCGCTCTCCACTGGCTGGACTCAGGCAGGTGAAGCTGAGGGAGCACAGCACTGAAGCCACATGGTACCGTGGTGCAAAGCTGGCAGAAGAAGGAGAATTAAACACTCCAGCAGCCCGTGGCCAGGCTCTGGGGCTGCTGCAGATGCAGGCAGAGCCCCACGTGTTCCGCCTGACCTGGGCACAGGAGAAGCAGAGCTCGCCTGGTGGCTGCACTGAACAGCATCTTCCCAAACCAGAGTTAATAAAGTCCTATTTAATTATCTGATTTATGAAAGAGTGTCATTTGTAAAGCTTAAGGGTGTTGTAAACAAGCAGTGTGCCTTCACCAGATGGCAGCAGCAATGGTTGCAGCCTTGCCCTCCAAACCTGCTGCTGGAGCATCACGGTCTTGCAGCTCAGTTTGGTTCCTGCCACTTCTCCTTTTGTTATTTTCTTTTTAATATGCATCTTTCCTTGCATACAGCAAGGATAATAGCATGAGAGGATTTTCTGCTAATATTTGATCACAACAAATGATTATGTTTAATTGTCTCCTCCTAGAACAGGGAACAGGTTCTGCTTGTTTATATATGGGACATGGGCTTTGTTTTCTTTCGTAAAGAGCATAGTTGAAGTGGATTTCAAGGCAGGTGGAGTCTGATTTAGCCTAACATAAGGGATCCAATTTCAGCCCTGGATGCAGGTATTTCCCCGGAGTGAACAGCGGAGCAGATACTCACTTTGAGCACTTTCTTCCCCTTCACACCAACAGAAATCCACACAGGAGACCCTCTGTGGTCTGCATGTGTCTGGATACCCAGTGGTTGTGCTCCCTGCACCAAAGCAACAACAAATACTAAATCACACGAGGCCAGAGCCTGTTTGCTGTGGCTAAGCTGTCCTGCTGAGGTGTTACAAATCCACGAAGCAGTGTTACCTCGGTGCCAGGAATGCCAAGCATGCAAGAAAAGCTGGACTCCCACTGGCAGGAGGTGGACTAGGTCGTGCCAACACCACCTTCAGAGTTCACAAGAGTTGGGGAAAAGCTGAGCTAAGGTCTGCCAGGAAAGCACGGGCAGCTTTCACCAGGGCAGGGGAGTTCTGCAGCCTGCCCTGACTCTGTTTGGTCTGCTCCATCAGAGACTGGAGCTTCCCTTGTCACCCACCTGCAGCCCAGCTCACTGTAAATCCTTTCTCAGGAAGTCTGGACATGAACTCATCTCTCTCAGGAACCTGAGATAGGAGACACTTAGAAACAGAATAACAAAATGTGCAGAGAAGAAGGTTTCAGCCCGTTTCCTCCATCTTTTGGGACAGGAAAACCAAGCTCTGTAGCATGGATAAACCTCACATTCAAGCACAAAACCCTGTCACACTCCCCTTACTCCCACTGCATATTGGTTTTCCTTGTCCTACGCTCAGAGATGGGAAAGCAAAGGGCCAAGAAGAGTGGGAAGGAGCATCACTTGCTGGAAGGAGTGAGCAGCAGAGCTTGTATCAGCTAAAAGAGGGCGATGGCAATTAGTCAGCAGCATATAGCAGGGCCACAGAGTCTTAACTGCAAACCACCAGTGCACAGGGCTATTTTAGGAAGGAGCTTTCGAAAGCTCGTCTGTGAAGCTGGAATGGCGGTTCGAGATGGCTCCCTCCTGAGGCAGCGCCTGGATTCTTCAAATAAAAGATCAGTATAAGATTTTCTCTTTCACCACACGAAGTTAAATCCCCTTTTACATCTAACTCTTTAGTAGATCAGTACCATTTGCAGTCACAGCTGTGGAAAGAGTCACGACACATGAAAAAGTAAGAAAAATCAAGAGACTTGGGCTCCAAAAGAGGCACTTCTCTAAATAAAACCGCTTTGGCAAAAAACCTGCTCACTTCAGAAATGGTCTGAAATGTCAGTTTTATATCTAAAACTGTAAGGTACATTATCTCTTTTTTTAAAAAAATCAATGCTGGTCAGCTAGTGGCCCTGAGTCACATCTCTGTTCCTGCTGTCCCAGGCACCAGCCTCCTGCTCTGTGCCCACTGGGGGCTCTGAAGGCCAGAACCAGGACAAGATGAATTCTCCCCCTGCCGTCACTATTGCCTGTACCAAGAAGGATGCCAAGCATGAGGGCAGTATCTATTTTCCAACAGATACTGGATTTACGCTGCCAGCTTATTTTTCATAAATCCCTGACGAACAGTGAGAAGGAAGCACCTTCCAGCAGCACAGACAGAGAGCACGCAGTACTAAACACGCACGTAGGTGACTGTGGGTACCGACTTTTCTCAAGATAAAGTGAGCACCATATGGGCCTGTATACAGAGCATCAGCTTGCAGCTAGAAGCAGGGCTGGTAGGAAATTTTTGGCCACAATAAATGCTGGTTTATCAAGCCCCAGACCTGCTGCTGCTGAGAAGCCCTTCTATGTGGGACATGGGGAGAGACTGCAATTCTCATTCAAACTCATGTTCATGCCAAGAGTGCCCAGAGGCTTTCAGGTTTGTGAAAATCCAGGTTCAGTGTGTCTCAACTAAAATCAATCCATTCTCCCACCCCAAAAATCTAGGAGTTCCTTTAAATTGGAGAAACCTGCTTAGTAATCTTAGCTATCACTGAGCAAAGTATGACACAATCACCATGAAACTTGCTGTGAAAATACAAAAAAACCTGGAAACCTGCTCATCTAAATTATTTACAGAAATCTGTTTCTGTTTCACTAAGCTGTGGCACCCAGAGGAGAGTTGGAGCAAGGACCACAGGAGCAAGGCTGTTCCACGCATGGCAGCACATGGAGCACACACTGAAGGATAGCTCCAGACCCACGGTCAGAGCACAGTAATTAGGGGAAGGCAGTGTGTGTGTGTGTGTCTGTGCTAATTGTGGCAGCCAGCTGGGCCAGAGCGTTTCCCTGCTGTTCCCAGAGCCACCAGCACTGGCAGAGCAGGGAAGCCTCCAGCCACACACAGAATGAAGCTCTTGATACAGGTTGCTGTTTTCAAAGACATTTCAAAAGGAAGTCCCCATCCGTCAGGGTAAATGTAATTTATTTCCCGACCTGACATGGGCAAACCGTTTTCATTAAGACACGGGCATTGATGCCATCTTGCAAATATGCCTTGGAATACAAATAGAGCTCTTAATCATTTCAGAGAGGGTGGAAGAGATGAAATGTTAAAAATATTTATTGTATGTAGCAGCACAGAGGTCTCTTGCAGTCTATCAGCTAGGGGATGTATCTTTGGTCCTGTTGTAAAAGCCAAAAAACAGAGGTCCTTTAAGAAAGGCTGTATTTCTAGGTAAGCAGCTGCAGAATGAAATCAAACTGGAATGGTAAATGTGAAAGAAATAAGAAATGCCAAGGATCAAAATACACAATTCTTGATCTGATGGCCATCTTTTGCTTGATGATATTTTTTTTTTACACTTTGTGGGTTTTTATCATAACAAAGCGATTAAAAGCCAGAGGGAGAAGTTCTACAGCCAGGCAGTGCCCAGTGAGCCCAGCCCCAGAGCAGGATGGGTGCTGCCCACACAGGGGGCACTGCAGGAGGGAGATGGGGGCACCACCCCCTCAGGCTCTGCTCGGGGCAGCCACTCCAGGAGCACAGCTGAGCCCAGGACGGTGCAGAAGAGTTTATTGCCAAGGCTTTCTGCCTCAGCCTGCCACGGAGCCCGCTGAAGATTTCCCCAAGGCCTCACCAGTGAACACATCCAGTACCTTAAAGAAGACTTATCTTATGAACTAGTTTCACTTGCAATTAAGATTTGTGCAGAAGGAGTTGAGGACCTTGTGATTTCTATTCATAGCACATCTTAGAAGCAGTCAAATTAAAATCCTTATCATTAAGGAGCTGATAACTCCTGTAATTGCAAGCATTATTCTGTATTAGCTGGAGGGAGCAGCGTGACACGCTGGCTAACAGAAGCAGTTCTGTTCATAAAATTGGAAAACTTCTAACCAAAGAGAATTTCCTGAGCCATGAATTCCTTTACAGAAAGTACTAATTTAAAACAAATTACTTATATAATTTGTGCTGTCAATACAAGAACTTTCTTCAGAGTTAAGAGCCTTTTTGCCCACCTTCCTGCCTGACCTACAGTGCATCCATTCCTGAGCGAAAAGAAAAATTTTATCCCTGAGGGATAAACCACATTTCCTCTTACTTTCCACAGAGTACATGTTTTAAGACCTGATGAGTTCAACAATTGATATGCAGATCCATTTCACCAGAATAATCTTAAAACCAATATTAAAATATTCTCATCCCAGACACCTATATGGTTATGATTCTTTGTGAAACAATCTGTCACTTGAGGGAGAAAATCCAGGAGGATACAGAGCTAGTGCAGGTTCAAACAGGATTGTTCATGCCTTTTGAGGTCAGAAAAATAACATGAAAAGGTAGAAATAATTGCAGCATGCACTTAGGGGCTGGCTCATTTTGCAGAGCCCATTTCATGAAGACTGCAGTGCTAAAATGGGGTGGTTTTGCTCTAGGAAGAGGCTGCAGCACACAGCCAGTCAGGCAACCAATTTACTGGAAGTGGTGACAGTCTGGAGCCCGTGGGAGAGCAGCGAGTCACCAACCACCCTGCTGCAGCTGCTCAAAGAGCTCCGTTAGTTACAGACATGCTCCAATTTGCAGAATTTGGCTCAAGACTGAAATTAATAAGTGGTCTGACTGGATGAGGAGACTCTTCTAGCTTTAGGACTGCTCAGACCAAGGTTCAGTGACAACCTCAGATCTCTCATTCGAGAGATTTACTCTAACACGAGGATATTTAATGTGGCTGTGAGCTGAAACATCCAGCGGCTGCCACCAGAATTTCTATACCTGCTCTCACTTCCCTTAGGGATTCATATTAAACAAAGTATATTTTTAATGCTCTGGAACCCTTATGTTCTTTCTCCTTAGCAGTATGTGAGCTCATAGCAGCGTACTGAGAGGGACAAAGCCCAAACATGAGCAAGAAGGAGAAATCCCCCAGATCTGCAATGGAGCAAGAGCTGGACAGGGCCTTGGGAGTGGGATGGGGAGGGCTCCTGGGAGGCCCACGCTCACTCAGCACCCACAGCAGCACTCAGTGCTGGATATCACGCAGAAAAATGAGTGACTGGAACAGTTCTAGTGATGGAGTTTGCTCTGGGAAACCTCCTAAGGAGGGAGAAGAAAAATTACCAGGAGCAGTCTGTGCCTGGGAGCAGCAGGATAGTGGCTGATGTGACAAGAAAGAGAACATGAACCTCTTGTTGCAGCCCTCTTGCAATCGGCCATCAAGTAGTGCTGGATTAAAACACTGAAGTCCCTTGAAAGATGGGCATCAGATTTTTCTTTTACAATGTGTTGCCTTTCAACTGAAATTTAACACAAAATGGAGCAAAGCCCCCCTGGATTGCTGTGCAACACCAGTTTACTTAAGGAAGGGAAAACTCAAAATGGATTAAGAAAACTGTTCTCAACAGTAAGATGAGTCCCAGATCTGTTACAGGCATGAAGAAGAAAAAGCAGTTTGCATGAAACATAAAAAATTGTACAAAAGAAGAAAAGCTGCTCTCTGACTACAGAACAAGCAAGAGCACAGAAGAACAAGCAAGCAAAATTACACCTCTGATAATTGTTATTTTGGCACACCAAACCTGAAAGACAGAAGCTGGTCTTCCCTGCTGAGAGAGTGTGATTCCAGCAGGTACCACTGCAAACTCCCTTGTGTGACACATTTATGAAACAGACGTGCTCATTAAAAGGGAGTGGTGACTTGGTAGAGAACACCAGCATACCAGGAAAAAAGATGCAGTCTGATGTTTTAGGAATCGAAAAACATGCTATTTTACACTATCATGTGCTCAAGCACCATTATTTCCATATAATATGTAGATAACTTCCCACAATTTAACGAAACGTCACTGATGTGAAATAATCTTGATTAATATTTGCAAAGGTAGTAACAAAAGGCATAAGAAAATAAAATGAATCTTTTCTAGATGACTATTATGCTGGGTTTTTGTGGGTAAAAGTGTTTGGTTAAGCCTACACTTTGAAAACCACCTAGAGCTGTGCGGTCTTAGGTGTGGTGTGTTAAGACTCACAGCTTTATATTCTATATTCTACTTCCAAAGGCTACATCTGAGCTAAAAATTCTCCCCTGCTGTCTCTTCACATCAGGTTGCTTTTTAAAAACATCTCTGCTGAAGGAACGTACTAAAGATTCGCAAACAGCAACCCGGGGCCCCTCTGCTGCATGTGATGCTGGGTGAGTGTCTGGCAAGGAGGATTTTCTTGGGTTTCGGCTATTTGAGCTTCCCAATCTCAGGACTTTGAGTTTAGCCCTCCCCCAGCTTGCAGCAGAGCTTCACACTTTCCCTCAGTGTTGCGATCAGGACATTTTTCTCTCGTTTGCTTTGTTGGAGATGTTGTTCCTTGTGCTGGTAATGTGGAGCAGGGACCAGTTGCCTGTGCCGTCACGTAAAGTAGCACTGAAACACTTTGCCAAGTTTTAAAACAGAATTCAAACCAGCACATGAGCCCTTGGGCTCTCTGCGCTCTCCCTGAAGCCACAGAGGCTGTGGCTGCTCTCAGGACAGACCACCTGGACCACAGCAGTGCAGGTCACCCTCTCCAGGCTCGCAAGGAGTACGGAATCTGTAGGCTCTCCATGATCTGAAATGAGGGGAGCCCCAGGAAACAAATTCCAATGCTAGACACTAGTTCCTTACTCCAGTATCTCCTGCTTCATCTGGGCAAGTAATCACAGCCAGACTGGAACAAGAGGCTGTGCTACCAGTTTGTCCCCACCACTGACAGCTGTACTGCACTGAGAACCATGACAGGAGCAAGAGTCCCTGCCCTGGTCACTTGTGCTCACCTCCCGTGCTGATCAGCGGGCTGGGACCACAGGCAGCTCTGTTGGCTGCTGTGACAAGCACAGGGGCTCCTTCCCCATAGGATGCTTTACTTCATGCTTTGTTATGATGCTTCATTTAAAGCATAGGTAAAGAAGCTTAAGTGTTGAAAAAGTCTGAATTCCTCAGGCAATGTATTAAGACATGAACAAAGGTCAGTGCCAGCACGTCTGGCAGTGCTGAGCTCGGCAGTGCCCTCCTCACAGAGCATAGAAAAAGGATGGATCCTTTTGGATTATCAGATTAAGCATCACCTGGAGAAAACAGACTCCTGTCACAGCCTTTGATAATGATCCTTTTCAGCCACCATCAATTTTTATTGCTCATTAATTGAATTTGCTGTTCAGCTGATGATGTGCTGGGTGAGCCTGTGTGCAACACAATTCTGTTTCATATAATCTTTACAGACACAGGAACTTAACCATAAAAACACTGTGGCAGTGCTAGTTGTTCGACTGATGCTAGGAGACTGAATGGGAGGTGAAGAGAAGGAACAAAGTAATGGATGAAAGCAAAGAAAGATGATTCTGCCTGCAAACTTGCATCAAAGGAGTGTTTGACACTGTCTGTTAGCTGTAGTGGCTTTCCCTTACAAAAGAACCACACACCCCCTGCCCTGAATCATTCATTTAACCTCAAAAAGCAAAGGAAGCCTCTGCTCTATTGCAGACATTAAACAAGACAAACCTGTCAGAAAGGAGAAATTTCTGGCAGCCTAGCTGATACACAGCATTTTCAGCCTTTCACCAGGGAGTGTTGGGTCTTCCCAACAGACTGACATCAACAGGAAGTGGCTGGAAGACCTGATTCCAGGATTTTGGGGGCCCCACACACTACCCAGTATGCAATACTGTATGTCCCAATACCTGTGAGGCAAAGGCTCGGTGATGCTGAAAGCGTCGGTAGGGTAGGGAAGGAGGACCAAAGCTCTGTGGGTGATGATACGAAATATTTACATTTGAAACCTTTTCTGGATGCAGCACAGAGACATTTGGGAGCTGCACCACCTACATGACAATACAGACATAGGTGGTGAAAGTGTTTTAACTTATCAGGAATAAATGCTTACGTGAATGAAATAGGAATTTCCATGGAATGGCTCCTTCTTCTACAGCTCCTCATAGCTACAAGCTAAACACGAGATGACCGATTTTTAGAGCAGAAGATAGGGATTCCTCTTTGCTTTCTATGCAAGACAGACATATTCCAGGAGGAAAAAAATATATTCAGAAACATTTCCCAAATATTTCTTCTTTTAACCTTGTCTAGAAAAAGAGCCACCTACTTTTATCCCTTCATAGCAATCACCAGTGGTGAAACCTGCTAAAACACCCCTGCATACTGCCAAAAGCACATGAACCAAAGAAGAGAGAACACCAAGATAGTACTGCTGCAGGTTATCTGTCTTGCCCTATCCTGAGATTCCATTAAATATGTTTCCATTTAAGCAGTGTTATTTTGTTTTTCTTTAACGAACATGGCATGCCAAATGAACTTAGCGCTGCATAAAGATGATGTAGGTCAAAGTGAAATTAGAATGGTGTCCTAAAGCACGTGTTCAAGGCCTATAAATGTTAATACTATATTTTCCATTGAACTCTGTTTGATAAACTTCTCCATGAATATTCCAGGCATGATTTTTATTGCAGCCACATTTCCCCACTCAATCACTGGATTTCATTTTCCTATGAATAAGTAACTATCCAGGGATTTTTGGCAGCTTAGTGTTGTTCTAACCCGTTGGTCTTGTAATTGGCTCCAAATATTGCTTTTGTCAAGCTCTATTCTTCTTGATGTATCCTAAAGTCCCCAGCTATCTTCTATACTTAGCCTATTATATTAATGCCAGGGCACATTAATATATAGATAGCATTAAAACTGCAAAAAACCTGCTGTCTGGATGTTTTCCAGGCACCTGTTTGAAACGGGAAGGTTTTGTTTAAAATATTCTACACCTGAGGATGCACCAAATCTCTACTGTCTCGAATATATTTGTAGCTCAATAAGCAAAACATCTGAGGTTTCCTCCCAAATCTTTCAGGAAGGATGGATCAAGATGGGGGAGTTCATGGCATAAACAATGAGACTGGTGGTGACTGTAGCATTACTCTTGTGCTTTCACCCATTTTAGTTCACACTCTATTTTACCCCCTAAATATCCTGCTGATACCAGGAGGAAAACAGAAAAAATGTTTTAAGACTATGCTGGGACTGAAGTATTTGAGGGTACAGTTGATCCTCAGTATGGAACCCCCATGCTGAGTCAGACACCAGGGGATGCTGCTCACAGAGCAAGCCAAGCTCATCAAGGGGGTGCTTCAGTTCAGTGATCTGTACTCAACATAGATGTATTTTTAAATATATTTATATATTCATGTATGTGTACACACTTACACACATATATCTGTGGATTCCCCACAGCACATCAGCCTGAAAAACTGTTTTCTTCAGAAGGGAAAGCTAATCATAGAGTCATGAATCACATAATGATTTATTTTGGGAGGAACTTTAATGATCAGTCAGTTCTAACCCTCTGACATGGGCAGGGACACCTTCCACTAGCCCAGGGTGCTCCAAGCCCTGTCCAACCTGGCCTTGGACACTTCCAGGGATGGGGCAGCCACAGCTTCTCTGGGCAACCTGTGC
>JAWMRA010000028.1:196343-210069 GCA_035584735.1 Pseudotriccus pelzelni | reverse complement strand
AATCCCCCCTGTCCTGCTGCCCACGCTGGGGGATCAGCCCAGGGCACGGGGGGGGCTGGGCTGGGTCATGTCCAGCCTCTTCCCCACCAGCACCCCCAGGTCCTTCTCCCCAGGGCTGCTCCATCTGCTCATCCCCAGCCTGGGTTGGTCCCAGGAGTTGCCCTGACCCAGGTGCAGCACCAGCTCTTGTTAAACCTCATGAGATTTCCACGCACCCACTACTTGAACTTGTTCCTTTAGATGGCCCCGTCCTTCAGGATTTTCACTGCCTGATGTCATCTGCAAACCTGCTGAGGGTGCAGTAGATCTCTTTGCCTAATGATTAACAAGCTCCTACTTCACTTTTTGTCTTTGTTGCCACCTTACCAGGTGAGGCCAGACAAGTACTGTGCCTGCATGTTCAGGTGGGAAAAGCAACCCTGAGAGCAATCACACTGTGGGGCAGAGGTGTGGGTGGGCAAGGATCTCTCCATCACTCCAAATGGGGGGGAGAGAAAGGCTGCTGTGGAAAAAGCACCTCAATCCAGTTCTGACTGTGACCTTGCTCCATGAAATCATATAAAGGACTAACTAAGATGAGTTTCATAAGTGCAGCCCTGAACTTTCTTACTACCCAAGACTGGAAAGGTCCCACCGCCTGGGAGAGATCCAGAAACAGCATCCTCCTAGGTTCTGGCATCAGGTTACCAACACAGCTGCAAAGCCACTGAAGAGCTTTTTCTTCATGAGTTAGTCCAGCGTGGCAGGAAGAAGAAAAAGCATTATATCAGTTAAATGTAATTTATGTCTTCATTTGGGTTTTTCCTTAAAAAAGGCCAGTAACAAACTTGCATGAACGGATTCTCAACACAGCAAGAACTACACCAGCAACCCTCAGGGTATTTGCTGGACAAGTCCATTAAGTCAGCAGCAAGACTGGCACAGTCATGGCCCCTGTGCTGTGCTGACACTCAGCAGAGGCTGCCTAACTGCTTTCCATGCCCTTGGGCCTTGCCTGGAGTCACTGGAAAATTATTAGACCACTATAATTTGTAAACCTTTTGACGAGCATTTAATGTTAATGAAATGTTACTGCTGAGTAATTCCAGCAGATGAAACACAGTTAGTTCATTTTGCATCTAATTTATTAAGTGCTAAATGTTTGCCATTGTTTTCTTTACACACTAAAAAGTCAGATTTAGATAAAAATTTTGCATGGGAAATAAGACAATTCTTTAGAAAGTCAGGCAAATTTCTGTGTAAATTCTTGTATTTGAGTTTCCCATAAAATTCTGCTCGGGGGCATATATCCTGCCAGAATGGAAATGGAAGGTGTTTGCTGCTCCTGCCTACTTCCTCATAAGACCCATGATGAAGGAGATGAGAACTATCTCTACCAAATCATTTCAGCAAATACAGTGGTAGTGAAAAAGTATGGAAACGTCCTGGCTGTGCCAGTGGATCAGGAGGAGCCCAGTTTTGTCCTCTCTGGGTATCAAATTCAGAGCATCTGAGGTATCTATACCTGCACCGTGACTGCCACAAAATCCTATCTGGCCACCAACATATTGCATTGTGTAGAATGCATTAATTGTGGTAACCACCAGAAGAAACAGACACCCTCGGTGCCAACAGGGAGGTGTACAATCTCATGGGCAGCAGTCTCTTGCTTGTGCATGAGCTGGCCCTGCAGGAACCGCCCCGCTCACGCACACCACTCCTCTGAATGCTCCACTGTGGGGGGTGGCTTTTGACACGCAACAGATTAGGGGAAAACAGTCTGGCATAACATCTTTCAGCTGCCTTTCCCAAAGAAATATGATTGAAATAGGACAACCTTATTATTTTCTGCCGCCCAAGAAAAACACATCCATTTTTGCAGTAACACTATACCATAATCCTGTGTTGACCAATACTGTCCTTATCTTCTACTGATAGATATAATCCTGAGCTAAAGAGACTTTTCAATTACATTGCTTTCTGAATGACTGGGTAAATATAGAAAAATAGACTGTGAAAAACCTGCCCTATTGCAGCTCCCTGCCCAACCACCCAAGAAATGTCTTCTGATTTGCCGCACCTGCGCACGGTGAGCCCGTGGGGGTCAGCGGTGAGGAGGCTGCAGGTCACAGGCAGCACCTCAGCTCCTCTGGTCCCTCAGTGCTGGTCAGGGCCTTCCACAATGCTGTAGCAGGATGTGGCTCTGCAGCGAAGCCTCGACACGTGTCCTTACAAGCTTCGCTTGGTCTGAGCAGAAAGCTGTGCTTTGGGGAGGAGGGAGGCAGCCCGAGGGAGGCAGAGCTGTAAGTTGTTGGCAGTTGATTTGCCAGCAAATCCCTAAAGCGCAGTATGCGATTACATAATGTGCCAGCCAGTGGCTCAACTCATCCCTGTGTAATACAGGCTGATATAAAGCACTGAGATTCCCAGCAGAGAGAAGCTGGTTTGGAGGGCTCAGCACCTCTAACTGCTGGGCTCAGCACAGAATAAGGCAGCAAAGTCCAGCTCCTGCCCACCAGCACGGGGGAGCTCCCGCCAGCCCCTGCGGGGCAAACAGCGCAGTACCTGGAACACCAGGGCTTGTACTGGCATCAGCAGGACAGCTGCTCGGGGGATGCAGCTTGGAAAAAGAACATGGAGGACCTTGCAGTAATGTGGGGATGGGACTTTGCTACCCTCCACCCACAATCTCTCTCTTTTAATAAGGAAACCTTTCATATACTCAGAATAGCTCCAAGACTTACAAGGAGAGATGGACAGCAGGACAAAGTACCTGTTCACCATAAAGAGTGAGAAATAGAAATAACACATAGTAAAACAGTCTGTTTCTTTCTTTTTTCTCATGTTGACCTGACACCTGGTGGCAGGCAAAGGCTCAGGGGCACATGCTGCCCCAGCTGCTTCAGAGGTGGAGAAAGCAACCAGGCGTGTGGCTGATGTCAGTGCAATGTCAGTGAAAGGCTCAAGCAGCAGTTAAAATGAAATCAAGACAATAAAATACAGTCACTCTGCCAAAAGAGAGTGCAGGGTGGGAGTGAACAGAATTCCCTGTGCTGGGCATGCTTAGAGGCTGGAGGAGAATCTTTTATTTTTTCACTATTTCTCATGTTGAACAGATGTACAGAAAGCAGAGGCAGCAAGCAGAAATCAAATTTGTTCCTCTCTGAGTTTCCTTTTCTATTTTTCTAAATGCAAATACCTGACTTACTACTTTTTCTATATGTCTTGTCTGTGAAACGAAAACAAGGCTTTCTGCAGGTTTTTGTTGTTGTTCCTTTTGCTTTTCCTTTTATTGGCAACGGTTCTGAATGGATGGTAACAAGTTCAGGTGCTACAGAGAAATCAGTTAACAGCCATTCATTCTGTGCAGGCAAATAAAGAGAGCTTAAGCAAAGAGGAAGAGAGAAAATAAGGAGAGAGGACGCACCGTACTTACATTCCTCTCATGTTTGATCCCTCAGTAAGCTACATTCGACATCTGGTACCACTATGCCAATACTTTGCTTTTATGGTTGACTTATAAATTATGAGATGTATCTGATGCCTAGCAACTATCAATTAACACTTTGAAATTAGATTTAACTGGTACACCTTAATTTCTCTGACTCTAGAGATCCGAAATCCCTCTCAGTTAGAACAAGTGACATTCATCTCCACTCTTGCAACGCCACATGTGGGGATGGATATTTTGGCAACACATCTGAATTCATTCAGACTGTCACAGCTACACCCTGTGCCTGAGACAGCCCAAGGTACGAGGCCGATGGTCTTGTCCTTTAAAACATGATCAACTCTGTGAAATCAATCAGTGGAAGCCACTGTGGCAGGGAAAACACGGGAGGCTTTTCTTAAAGGGGGTTGTAAATGGCCATTTCATTACAGAGTGTAAAGCAATTGAGCAGAGCCCCTGCAGTGACACTCCCCAGCAGCGGCTCATCCACGAGCCAACCTACCTTCAGACATGTCCAGGGAATTAATGAGGGAGTCAGTAAGGACAGACCCAGGAGACACAAGATGACATATGTCATGAGAATATAAGTAACACAGGCACTCAACTACATCATGGAATTAAATCTTTGAAATGAGCTTCTTTGGGAAGCTTATGTAGGGCCAGCAGTCTGTTCGTGTTGCTGACTGACACTGCTCACTGCAACGTCTTCTGCTTACTGTTCTAAGCTAACACTTTACAGAATTGGAGAAATTTCTCAGCCTAATGATTTTTTTTTTCCATTTTGAAAATTTGGCCACAGCAACTCAGCTGGTTTTGTGGGTGAAGCTACAGAAAAACACCTTTCTTTTGTTTGCTTGTTTGTTTTAAAATAATTGGACAATCTCTGGCTGCTGAGCTAGGGCTTTCCCTTCCCTTGGTTCCTGACATGTTTCTTCCCTGCTAGACCTGCATTTCCAGGATTTACAGCCAGGATGCAGGTTAATTTTGTACAGAAAACTTCCACTTTGGCATCACTGTGTTTTGAGTGCTTAACTGGGCAACATTTGTATTTTGCTGATGGGAAGAACCTGCCTGCACAGGGTGGAAGATCAACACAAAGCCAGCATCTCTGCTAGAAGCATTGGCAGGTAAGAGGGAGTGTAAATCACACACTTTATATAGCTAATACAGCTAAAGGGCAGCTCACAATAATAAAGGAAGAGCACTTTCCCCATAAAACCAAGGATAAGGGAAGGTTGAAAGGTTGCTGAGACAGTTCTTTGGAACACAAACACAGACTGCTCCTTTACTTCAGATAAACTGCATCCAGTCTGCCAAGACCAAGCATTACAAGCTGCAGACCTGGGCAGGGGAAATGTCACAGGAATCTCTTCATAGATTCTGTTAGTCTCAAAAAAGGACTGTTTGGGAAAACCAGTGTAAATGTTTACCATCAGCATTTATGCTTTTTACATTTGTTATCCCAGCTGCTCCCATCTGCTGTGCCTTGTCATTGACAGAAGGAACAATCATGACATGGGGAATATATAAATATGTAAAAATATCTAGTAAGACAAACCAACAGCTATATGGTGCCAGAGAAATTTCTTCTCCCTTAGTCCTGTTGCATCTTTATGACAGATGCCATGGGATTTCCTCAAAGGAGTTCCTGTGAGCTCGACCTGTGAGATGTGGCATGAGGACTGGAGTTAAAATCCACCTCTGCAAAGGGCCCCCTGAAAAAGGCACTCACTTCTGGACACTAGGCATTGCTCTTCTGAACTTCTGGGAAGTTCATGGGACAGGTGGTGCCACGTGTGGCTGCTTCTGTCCCTGCTGCCTGGGGTGGGGAGGAGGTACCGGGTGCTGAGCACGCTGAGTGTCACACTTGGGAACCACGGGAAAGCAAAATGGACATAAAACAAGCCACAAGGAGAGTAACACAAATAACCATCCTAAAGATCCATGTTCACCAACACCAGGAACCTCGTTGCTCCTTACATTTGGCAAAACAAACCACTGTAAAAAAAAAAAGAAGATTTTTAAAATATTTTCAAAATATTGTTCTATTCCATACCCTAAAAGGGATCCGTCCAGCAGCACACAAGGACCTGGCAAGCAGGGATCATGCCTAAGGGAGAAGGGGGTTTGCTGTGGGGTGAATATCTCTTTCCCCCCCAGGACACAGTACATGAAGTGACCCTGTGGCCCTACTAAGGCCGGTGACAGCCTGGACCTAGTCAGGGGCTGCACTCACACTGTCCTGGCCCAGAGAAAGTCTCTGTGCTTCTCCAACATTGTCAAAGCAGTTTGCAAACACACAACTAGCAAGAGGCAGTGAAAGAAGCATTGCTGAATGGCAGAACACAGAGCTGTGAATGAGATTCATGGCTGTGTTACTGACAGTCATCTTACTCCATCTTCAGAATTTTATTTTAATGTAAAATGAATTCAAAAAACTAAAGGAGAACTATAATGGAATTTTGCATAAACCATGCCAAACGTACTGCCAAACTTCTTAATTTCACTAAATGTGATTACCATGCTATTGCATACAACACAAGTTGGAGATAGATCTCAAAGGAGCAACAAGTTCATGAGGCATCAGGGGTTTATCTGGTTCCTACACTGAGGACATGCCAGTGTGGAAACACTGGTCATATACAGTGCTTTAGACACCTTTTGAGTGTCAGAAGGCAACTCAGGATGCAGCGTCAGGAACCTGAATGACCAACCCCAGCTGGATCACCCTGAGATGAGACACAGAGCAACTGGATGTGGGAATACCTGGCAGCAACCTGCCTCAGCCACAGGGCCTGTCTTTTCTTTGTATTTGTTTGTGACTGTCCAGAAGGTGTATGTGACCACCCTGCTTAATGCTCCTACCTGCAATATTTGTGCTATATTACTCTTCTACTTCAGTTCTCTAGATGCTGAGCTTTACGGTTTTAAAGAGTTGAGAGAATGGACAACACTCAGAGCACCTGCCCAGGAATGGGCCGGATGGTGGGAGCCCTTCCCACAGGACTCATCCTGGTGGAAGGATGAAAATCTGCCCCCGGAGCATGAAACCAGCAAAAAGAACACCAGCTGCTGCACTGACAGAACAACACAAGACAGAAAATCTGAAGCTCTGTCACATCCACTCCTCATGGCTTCTGGCACTCCAGTGAGTCTGCAACAAGAGGCCGCTACTGGCACTCCCTGCTGCACATCAGCTCTGCACGGGGGGCCCAAGGCACTCGCTATGTCCTTGTTTAAACATTCAGAGGATACCATTTTTTTCAAAGCATGTTTCAATGTCTGTGAGTACATCCAAAATAGCAGAAAACCTGGATATAAGGCATCTGTCAGGCTCGCAAAACTGTCCCCAGAAAAATCCCAGGATCAGCGTCAAATCAATTACCAGCTTTTTACCCCCAGTGCAATTATTCCGTAGGCTTTCACATCTGTCATTTTAAATTTTATTCCCAGTTAAAATCACCAGAGCCATAAAAAAAACAGATAGGCTTTAGCATGAAACTGATTCCTGCTGTTTTGAAGACAGGTCATGTATTATTAGAGACTTGATTAAACAACAACTCCTATATATCTTCCCATTTGCCTCTTGTTTCCTTGTTTAAAAAAAAAAAAAAAAAGGAAAAACAAAAAAAGAAAAAAGGGGGGGAAAGGTATTTCCCTGACTTTCATTATCACAGAATTTACTTTTCTCCAGTGACGTGATCATGCAGACTTTTCTTTTGTAGCACAAGAGAAAAAAAGATACGGGGAAAAAGAGTTTCAAAGGATTGGAGAACCCAAAACAATACGTCAGAATTGCACGTGGAGATACAAAATCACAAAGCTCTCCATCAGGAGGTTTGCGCAACCAAGAAAAATTAAGCCAAGAGGTAGAAGTTCTGCAAGAATATTAAGAGGTGTCAAAAAATTGAATTAAATTAGTGAAAACTGCAGAAAGAAGTCATGAGCTTGCAGAATCTGTATTTAGCTGGATGTAATGTTTCTGCAGATAAAGGTTTCGCACTTGGGGCTTTTTGGTGTTCCTGGCATGAAAACAACAGCTGTGATTTCACATTGCTTTTTGACATGAAGGAAACTGTTTGCCAGTGTGGTCTCAACATCTCAGCTGTGTTCCTGTGTCACCACTCATCATAAGATATGGCACACATTACCCTTGAAGGTCATTTTGACCACAAGTGCATTTTCCTTCAATTTGTTTGAGACTATTTTCTAGTATACGTCAATATAATAGAATATGTTTCTATTACACTTCAAGTTTTGGTATACCACTGGGTTCAATTATTGCCCAAAAAAAGAACTGGAGCTAGAGTTAGCAGGAGTGTGTTGAGGACTGTGCAATAAGTTTGGTTTGAACGCTCTATAGACCAAAGGGCATATTTTTCTAAGTATGAATGTCAGAAATTGTGGGATCTTCAGCAGTGGCAGGGAACAATAAAATGAGGAATTAGTCTCAAGTTGTGGGACATGTTCTAGGAACGCTTTAGAAACTTTTGAGGAGAAAAATCAGTACATGCTGCACTTGGCAATGAAAAATTGCTCATTGCAAGCCCAGCTCTCCTGCATCTCCAGGAGGAGGCTGGGACACTGGACGTGTCAAGAGGAGGAATTAAAAAGCAGAGAGCGAGGGTATGCTCCCACAGACTGCTGGAACAGAGAGGAGGTTGGAATCAGGCTCCCCCTCCCTGCCAAGCGTCCTCATCACTTGGCTAGTGGGCTTTGGCAGGGAGAGGGCACTGCCACCACATGCTGACAAAGCACCTGCATCTCTGCTACATCACATTTATTGGAAGGGCTCAAATTAAAAAAAAAATTAAATGTTGTTTATATGCAAATGAACAATTTCAGCTTTTCCAGTAAACTAATTGACAAAACCCATTCTCCTGCTCTGCCCATCCTCTGCCTTCCCTCTTTCAAGCACTTCTCCTGCTTGCGCTCTGCACACGGGGGCTTTGCTGCATCTAGAGCTCCTGTCAAGTGCAATTGCTTGAGCTCACTGTAGTCAGAACACCTGGCACCAACCAAGTGTTTAGTCCCTGTA
The DNA here is from genome assembly GCA_035584735.1 of Pseudotriccus pelzelni. NCBI lineage: Eukaryota > Metazoa > Chordata > Aves > Passeriformes > Tyrannidae > Pseudotriccus > Pseudotriccus pelzelni. The sequence continues at coordinate 201,601 of JAWMRA010000028.1, read as the reverse complement.
ACACACAGAGTCAGTAAAGAAATTCAGTTTCTGGGAGGTACCATAATCCCCCCAAAAATATTGCCTGATCTTGGTTGCTTGTTACTCATCTCACTGTGTAGCTGATAAATTTCAAAGCAAACCCCAGCCCATTCTGCATGAAGAGAGGATGCTGGAATATCATCTGACAATGACACTGGGAAGAAAAAAAAAAAAGCCATTAGCATTAAATTATCTACTCCCAGATAATTTCCCAGATGAATCACCATAAAAGGCTCTGAAATGGTCTCTTGTCTTTTTCTTTGCATAACATTTCATTGTACTCAAGACTTGAGGGGCTATAATTTATCAGGCTTTTATCTGCATCAGGGCATTGTTTTTTTGCAGAGTCCCCGATCATGGGAGAAGTGACAAGGCCAAGTTTGCAAGACTGGAGGATTAACCTGCAAGAGGCAGAGCACAGTGAGAAGAGGGGGCTCTAATGGAAGGTAGAGCATCACTGGGTGATAGCAATACCCCACTATCACCTCATCTGGGCAGCACTAAAGGCTTTGTCCTTTGTGGGTGATTATTCATGAAGAAAGCCCATGGCAGGGCACAGCATGACCAGTGCCAGGCACTGGGTGATTGCACAGCTGTCCACAAAGCTCAGAGAGGACACCTCTGGCTCTCCCTTCAATAAAACCTAAGCCATCACAGCCACTGCACTGATTAACATCATGAGACTTTTTTCCAGGTCAGACTTTAGCCTGCTGTGCCCTTCTGCCCTGATCCAAAGCCCCCTGCCCGCCCTGACCTCCTTACAGCCCCCAGACACTCCTGCCCTCCTCCGCAGCTCTGCTGAAAACCCAGGGACTATGAGAAGGGTGTCAGCTGGGCTGATCTCCCACCCTCAGTCTGCACCCAGGCCACATTCTGCTGTACAGTGATGTCTGAGACACCTCGAACCTCTGCTCCCCTCAGCACAACTGCTGCAGGAGGGGGCTTAGTGCACTGCTACCCTCTGGGTGCTGCTGCAAGCCCTTGGCAGGCAAAACGAGACAGCACCCACACCTGGTTACTCTGCAGGCAGCAGGCCTGGAGTCCAAATCAACCTCTTCAACACCTTGTAGTGTTTTTTCCCTATGCCTCTAAGGCCACACTGGGCTGCTGCTGCCTCTGGAGACACTTGTCCCCTCCCTGCCCACCCACCCCTCTTGAGGACGCCCCCCAAACAAACCCTGTTTTGGCAACCCTGTGCCAAAACAGCCATAGAGGAATTAAGAAAACAGGGCTGTACACCCTCAGACAGGTGTGAGGAGTTTGAAGGAAAATGCCTGCTGTGAAGGCAGGCTGTGCATCATGCAGGAGGAACGGCCCTAATTACAGTGTCCCAGGCAATGCTGAATAGCTGCTGCTGAAGACACCACGTGAAACTCCAGCTGCCTCCCTAGCAAACAGAGAGAATCACCAAACAGAGATAATCGCCAAATGCTTGGCTCCTGGTCCATGTGTGTGGTTGTTTTTTTATTCAGGGTAACAAGACTACTAAAAAGTTCACATTTTTCTGTTTACCAAAAGATTTGGTCAAATCAACAGTTTATGAGGAAAGTAACAAAACTTATAATGAACCCAAGCGATAAATAGGTATGTGTTAAAGTAAAAAAGATTTGTGCAATTCATTATCTCTAATGTTCTCAGATCTAATGTGATTTTGGGTCGGGAGAAGTAACACAGCGACAACTATTAAAAGAGAAGCTTCTCAGATGTGTTTTTCAGTGTCCCAACTGTGCTGTTTGGCTTCCATGCAGACACTACAGACAGACAGACCCACAGTATGGGTTGGCCCAGCCACTTCCAGCACACCTCCAGGAACTGGCAGCAGGGATTCAGGTGCCTGCTGACAGCTCACAGTCCTACACGTGCAGGGGTGGTTCGCTGCACAGGGCTGAGTTTTGCCACTTCATGCCCATGCAGTGGCAGTGCCATACGGGAGCAGCTCCTGCACTTCAGTTTCGGTGCTGTTATATCAGAGACCTGTCAGGCTGCCAAGTGAACCACCATTATCACTCAAGAGAATTCATTTAGCACATACTCCACACGGCAATCAATTACTTGTGTTGTAATCACCTCTTAAAACTGTGACTCCATAGATATAATATCCCTCCAAGACAGTCTTTACCTGTTATATTAAACTTACAGATATTTAAAATGCCAGATAATTTTTCATCTGAATTGCACTGCTGTCTAATCAGCAGCTCCACAAGTGGGTTTTGGCAGGAGGAAGCCGCTTTTCTGCATTTTCTCACAAACGTCCCACTTGTCTTCAGACGTGAGAACTAATTTGGTGGTGTGTTACCCTGAGTCCTTTGGTTATTACACCACTAAATGGGAAGCATCACCTTTCAAAGACAAGGCAGCTTGTCAAGGTGCAAAATCTTGTCTTTTATTTTACCTTCACTAAAAAGTGCTGTGTGATAACCTTCAAGTAGAACTATGCTAAAAAGATATAATAACTTTGTGAGCATTTGTTTTAAAAGGTGTTTCTCACTATTAGTTTTTGCATTGTCAGAACTGTTGTGGTTATTAAGCTGAGGAGCCTGGCTTATTATCTTTTATGTTATTCCACCAAATTTCCCCTTCCCTTTTCTCAAAGGCAAGACGATGGAGTGCTCAAGGAGATGAGAGGTGTGGCTCATCCCTCCCTCCAGAGCCTCTCTCCTTCTTCAGCCGGGGTTGCTGCTCTCTCCAGCCTCTCTGGCACAAGTGCCACCACGTTTGCACACAGTGCCAGCCCTGTCACCCAGGTGTCCCTCTGCTTGCAGCAGCGAGCTGTGAGGAGCAGAACTGGCCAGCAGCTAGATCTGGAACCTGCACGTTCTATGTAAAAAGTCTCTTTTCAACAGCACCTGCACTGCTGGATTCCTTACTTGGCTACAGAGTCTGCTGATGCAGCCCATACCCCACTGGCCACGCTCCTTGTACACACCAGCATTCACGTCACCACTCATACTGTTCTTGGGGACACCGTGGCCCCAGTGAGGTCACCCTGTGTCTTCGCCATGGCTGTGCCTGAGCCTCCCCCTGCTTACGGAGCAGGGTCACTGTTCTTGGCTCAGCCATTCTTGCCGAGCCTCCACAGAAGCTGCAAACCTTCACTTCCCCACTTCGAGGGGCTTTACCAAACTTCACTTATTCCCCATGTTCAGTAGTCAGGAGTAAACTAACGGCCCTGATCTAAGTCTGGTGAAAATCAGCGCTACAATGCACTATCAGGAGACAGCAACTGAGAGAGGTGTATGGCTGCTGAGAGTCATTCAGCAAGAGCTGGAGGTTGTACGCTCAGCCCAGAGAGGCACTGACCGTGCCCACACCACTGCCCAGGGGCTCACAGGGGGCCGGGGCGGGCTCTGGGCACAGCAAAGCCCCCCGAGCCTCGGCAGGGCTTCATCGCTGTTCCCCACACACACGGCAGCAGGAGGCATCGCTGCCTCTCCCCTCTAACTCCGTTCGCCAGGAATTGCCTTTATTGCTGCCATGCTGTTGTTTACACATCTCCGCTATTAAACTGCTTTGTGGGGAGCCAGTTTAACACAACACACGACTCCCGTGTTTATTTTACTCTGTGTAAGCATCAAAAGGCCAACCCAAGAGACACATCGTACACTCTTGTCCAGCTTCTTTTCTCAACCCCCAGAAATACTTTAGGAAGTCACCATCTCAAGAGGCACCTCAGTCCAGTTCATAGGGATTTCTGTGTTTCTCTTATTATGCAAAACATTTTACACTGTCTGCACTGTTGTTATGAAAATAACAACAATACTGTTCCGAGAATGAGCCCTGGACTCTTCTGCCCTCAAACTTCCCCTACAGCAAACGAATCCCAGGGGCCTTTATGAAAACCCATTAATTACAGTGTGCACATTCAGAACTGGTGCTCACGAAGGAAGCTGCTCTTTGCAGGACCAATTTAGCCATTTACCAAGGAGCCAGTTGTTCTAACGTCTCCAGTTCCTTTTGCAGGTGGCAGAGGCTCAGCAAGGCCCAGCCTGAGCATCTGTCCAACGTCAGGCCATGCCCAAGATCCCACCATGCAGCTCTCAAGCTGAATGAGGCTGTGGCATTATTCCCAACAGAAATTATGTGCAGTTTACTGCCCTTAATTAAGTCAGAATTAAGAATTTGATGTGCTATGGTCACAGGAGAGCAATGTAAGAGAATATAATTTCCTTTCTCCAGGACAACTACTACATACCTGCAGCAGGGTCAAAGTCCTTGCCATACCTCTGGGGGGACCAATGTCAAGCAATGCATTTCTAGCTCCCTTTCATTTAGTTTGACACACATACCTTTCAGCCAGCAAGATGATGAACAGCGTACACATTCACACACTGTACCAACTCAGAGCATCCTCATCTATGTGTTATCAGATTTTATTTCCCTATATGCCAAAAAAAAGGAAAAAAAATGCAGTGGAGCAATGGTTCTCCTCCTCCTCTTTCTTCCCAGCATGAATCAAGCACTATTAAAGGCCTGCATATTTCAAGGACTAAATTTGACTGTGTATTTCCCATTGGTAAGGTATCTGGGAAGTCTCCAAAGCCAGAACCTCCGAAGCCAGTCAAACCCAGTGTCACCAGACACTGGGATGTAGAACTTTTTGTAAGTGCTCTCAAAATCAGCTGACGCATAAGGGTGACCCAGTCTTTACAGCCTTTATCCTCTGAGACACAAATTAGCAGTTCTTACCTCTATACCTGCTTCATATAGAAAATGCTGACCCCTCCATCTCCCAGCCACCCCCGTTTGCTGCATGGTGGTCTTGGCCAGACACAGACCAGTCACTCAGCAATGTAACCAGCCACTAAAGCTCTGACCTATTTGCAGCTTTTCAGCCCAGATCTGTTCTGCTCTGTGCACAGATCTACACGAAGGAACTGCTCCAACCCCACCTCTATTTTGAGCAGATGGTTCTTGTGAAGTGCAGCTACAAAAATCATCATGACAAGCATCATGGGGTAAGCCCAGAGTCTGAGTTCATCCTTACTGGCACTGCAGTGCAGGGCTTCCCTTTCCCAGGCCCTAACAAGGCCACATGCACCCAAGGCACTTCTCAGAAAGGGGTCCTGCCTCTGATCACACTACCCAGGGCTGTCACATGGCTTCACACTGATACAGGGCAGGGTTAGATTAGATAATAGGGAGAAATTGTTCCCTGTGAGTGTGGGGAGGCCCTGGCACAGGTTGCCCAGAGAAGCTGTGGCTGCCCTTGGATCCCTGGAAGTGTCCAAGGCCAGGTT
>JAWMRA010000028.1:179201-196243 GCA_035584735.1 Pseudotriccus pelzelni | reverse complement strand
GGTGGTTGGCACTGACCAGGCTCCCCAGGGCAGTGGGCACAGCCCCAAGGCTGCCAGAGCTCCAGGAGGGTTTGAACGATCCTCTGGGGCACATGGTGTGACTCTTGGGGATGGGCCTGTGCTAAGGAGGGCTAAGAGTTGGACTCGATGATCCTTGTGGGTCCCTTCCAATTCAGTATATTGTGTGATTCTGTGATCTGCCATGATAAGAAAAATGCTTTCTGCTTCATGTTTGCCTTCTTAAACTCTACTGATACAGTGGAAACAGAGTTTTCCAGGCAGTCATGAAGTCACACTTTGTGCTCTGCATGCTCCCGGGATCCCAGGGCAGGGGCAGGGAAGGGCTGCTCCTCCCAGAACTCTGTGTACCCGCAGCCCCTGCCACGCTCTGGGGCTGGGGAGTACACTCTGCACCACAGTCTCAGCCCAGAGAGAAATTCCAATAATGAAAAAGTCACACCATCAGAAGAGAACTGCCTCCTTGGTCACAAGGGAGATAACTGGGCAAGAGCAGAGGTGCAAAGCAGAGCAATTGGTTTGACAGGGAGTTCTGGCTAATACCAACGCAATATTAAATTCCTCAGGCCATCTTCGCAAAATCATTATGAGCAGAAGTGTAATGGTCAAAATGACCATAAAATATGTCATTTTTATTTTTCATAATAAAAACGAGCTTCTGGGAAATTATTTTTTTATCCCAGATTTTCTGGGAAATGTGTCCTCTCCTAAGAAAATTGCTTTGAAAGGTTAAAATTTTCACCTCTCTCTCTCTAAAAGGGCTGTTACTCAGTAACACCTTGGTGAGACTGTGCACAGTTGCAAAGGGACCACCACACAGTAAATAAAACATAAATAATTTTTTTCTAACAACCCCCTTCTGGACACAGACCACCGTGTTTCCCTTAAAAACAGTTTGCCAACTTTTCCATCATCTGGAAGCTAATCAAGCCAAATGACAGTTATTTCAATGCCAGGTGGAGGAAAAGTGATGATGAGCATGAAGTAGACAATCAGAGACCAGGCAACCTTCCATGCCAAATATTGATTTGCTTACCAAGCTGCACAGCTGCCTGGAAATACAGCAGCTCATCTGTGATGAAGTTCTGTTTCAGGCCCAGGAACAAGCTGAGAAGCTTGGCCCCAAGTCCTTCTCAGTGAGAGGAGCCTTCCTGTCCCAGGAAGGCTCAGGCATCACGTGGCAGCAGCACTTTTGGATACAGCTGCTGCTTTAGATGTGAAAATGCTTGTTCAGAGCTCTTAGCTAAAATTGCTTAGGTGTGATTGTAAAAAGAGCAATTAACTGTATCTGTAAGAGAAAGGAATTTATTGCAATGAGAAGCCCTGGTGTAGAAATCATATGAAGAACAGGCAGTTTTAGCAGAATATACCTAAATACGCCTAAAAGGACATAAGCAATAACAACAGTTGCATCTGGGAGGTTTTGGGGATTTCAGCAAGTTTAAGATACCCGGGAAAAATGCCACAACTTGGGATTGGAACCATCCTTTTGCAGTTAGCTGCTTGTTTAACAGCAGCAAGGCACCAAGGCAGCCAACACCACCTGCCACACTGCATTGGTCCACAGCCTGAACTGTGTCTCCCCCTACCCTGCTCAGCAAAGCAGACGTGTTTTGGACCTGCAACACCAGTGAGATCGAAACATGTTTTAAAGGCATTACTAAAATGGGCCTACGTACATACAGCCTCAAAATTCCTTTATTTACGTATTTAGCAGGCAATAAACAGAACAAAATGGTTGCTGCTGCCTTCTGAAGAAGAGTTCACAAGATAGGGCTGAAGAGAAAGAAAACGATCTCACACTGTAGGAGCACATGAGTCTTTCTACCCACTCCATGCAATCCCGGAGACACACATAAGCCTTCCTTAGGACTAGAAAGAGGTTTTGTTTCAGCTGCTCAGACTGTGCTGAGCTGGAACAGCTCCAAATTCAGGCATCAGGCCACTATAACCCAAGGCTCACAGCTTGTGCTGTGGTAGACAATCACAACCTCCTGCTACACACAGCTGACAACTGGACCAGTGATGCCCTGACACCGCAGCCAAAATAACCTTCCCGCCCACCCTGGTTCTCCTCCAGAATAAGCCAGTTGAGCTGCACTCTGAAAATACCAGTTGCTGAAGGAGCTCTCAGGGATGAGCTTTACCAGGATAATCTAACATTTATGCACTTTGCTAATGTCTGTGAGTCATCCAGGCTCTTTCTACTCAAAGGAGAGGAAAAGTGGCGATTCACCTCCTATGAAAAGAGGTGTCCAAGGGAGATGGAATGCAAACTTGTGGGGACACACTTCTCTTCCAGGGAGCACTAAAAGCACCTGCCTCACCAGCCAAGGCACAGCACAAACTTCTGCATTTCTAATTTATGTAAAACTATTTATGTAGAATTAATACAGTTAACCCTAGCCTTTGCAAATTGCTATTGAAGAGCATGGGGAACCAGGAATAAAATGCACTAACATAGAACAAGGCTATGAAAAATCCACCTATGTTCTGGAACAGAACTGTAAAAAATTTAGCAGACCTCCTTCTGCACCGGCAAGGATGGGCAGAACCAGAAGGCACACAGGCAAAAATCTTGGTTTTGACAACATCTACTTTGGAAGCACCTGGTATTTTGACTGCTTTTGAGCTAAATTCAGTGGAAGAGATTGTACCTCCTGCTTCAGTAGAGAAATATAAAAAAGAAGATACCTTGAGAGGAGGAAGGGGCTCAGAACCAAGGTTAATTCAGGTATGGCCGAGAGGTGCAAATTCCGTGCATTGCTCTGAAGTCCACTAACACTGCAGGGTGTTTGCAGCAAAATTCCTTCTTTCTCCTTGTTTTACTCCCATGAATTGGAATACAGATGGATTAACTCCTGGATTGGTATTACTAGACCTAGTAATACTGGTCACTGGCTTGATGGCTGACCTGGGCCCTTAGCCAAGGTCTAGGTGACAACAGAACAGATCCTGGGGTAAGTCTGGTTCAGCAGAACCAGATTCATACCCGTCTTTCTCAGTGCAGCTGCTGGGTTTGCCTACAGGCCTGTTCTGCATTTTATAAATCCAACCATTGCACTTCATCCCAACACAAAATTAATTTGAATGTTAAAACCTCTTTGCTCTCTTTTCAAACAGTCATTTCTATATTTCTAATACTTCACCCTGACCCTTTGCTGCCCAGCAGTAGATATTACCAAATTAAAACCACACAGAGTTGTTGCTAATTATTTTTGCTAATGGCAAAAGAAGATGACTAAAAAATTTTTGGTGCTCAGAGTTCCTTTGAATTGCCTTTAGGACAGGGATTTACATTTCCATTTAGCATAGATGGCAGCAGAGTGAATAGCTATATTTCAACAGTGCTTATGCAACATATAATATGGGAAAAGAAAGGTACATGATGTACTCACTTGCACTGTCAGTGAAAACACCTTCAACAACTGTGGCAAGTGGTGAAAATTACTGCATTGTGGAACAAACAGTAAATAAATAAAATACAGAGAGAGATTCAAGCTCTTACTTTCCAGACTTAAGCTCAAACATTCAGATTCCTCCCTGCTGTCCTTTCCTTCTCCCTTGTCAACAGCTTCTCTTTAGGGCAATTTTGTTCGGTAGACCTTGGTTTAACATTGAGATAGCACTGTCCTACACAAGGAAGGGTTTGCAAATGAAAGGAGAGACCTCCTTCATCTTCTTAGAATTCACACATGACTTAGAATCCAATATGAAGAAGCAAATTCTATTTGGACATGGCACTGAAAAAGCTTAAGGGAACAAAAACACAACAAACCCCTCCAAACCCCAAAACAATAAGACAGTGGATTTCTTTCCTTGATAAACAGAGGAAAGGTAATAATTGGCATAGCCTGAAAAGAACCGAGCTGCTTCACCCTTTGCCATCACATTCTTGGCATATTAACTTAGTAGAAGAGGCAAGAAAAAAGACAGAAAAGCAGAATGAGTGAGGCAAGGCATGTACTTTGAAATCTCAATGGTTGTGGTCTCAGACAGCTCGTTCTTATTTCCTAATTTCCTTGACTTGTTTGGAATCTATCGGTGAGACTGCATAAGCAGGGAGTGTAGTGCCCTGTGCTTGTGCTGTAAAAATGATGGGGCATCTCCTTGGTCCCTGGTCACCGACACCTCTAACTTGCCAGCCAACAACGTGGCACATATATCCTTACAGAAAGAGATTTAAACAAGCAGAGATGATGTTTGCCCCTGCAAGACACAAATAAATTTGGGCTTTTTTTAGAGGTATTTTAGTGTCAGGTTATGTTATGTTCTAGGTCAGTTATGTTCTAGGGGGCATTGAGGGCTGGATAGACTGGAACTGTAAGGAACCATTGCTTCTATTTCTTGAGGATCCCTTTCAGCAAGCAGAAAGAATCAACAGTTAGAAATGTACTCTTAACATTAATTAATTTTCAGTGAACTCTTCTTTTCATGGTGCCCCAGTAAAAAGCAATCCCTGCCCAACTGTAGGGGACTATAAACTGACTGTAAACATCAGTGTACAAGGTCCAGCAGCCCTGTTATCCCAAAACAGGAACAGGTCTGTTCTCTCCCTAAGGGTACAGCTGGACAAGCTGATATTATGAAAGAAGTTCACTCAAAGTGAACTTCAATCAAAGTAGGTTTGGGAAGTTCTGGGTAAATTTCCTTAGTTTGCCTGCTTTAGTTTGCATTTTATATCAGACTTCTCAACACAACCCAACTGCTCTATAGAAAGGGAATCCAAGATCCTCCTGAGATAAAACAACTGTTAGAAAGAAGAGTTCATATATATGTTCAGTTTTTCCTTCCTAAATTTTTTTCCAAACCTCAATCAATAACATTAACAATCGTATCATTATTTTATTTATTACCTTAAAAAGGAACAGTTTTGTTCCAGTTCATTCTATTCTTTTTATATGTTACACAGCAATTTAACTCATTTATAAAGGATTTCAGACTGTCAATACTGGATCTCACACCATAATCTCAGACTTGAAGAAGACAGATGACATCACTTGTCTCCTGCCAAATGTGCATACATTATTGATTATTCCAAAGCCTCGTGAACAGGGTAGTTTGTAATCATCAAAAATTAATGAGAATGCTGCTGGCTGGAAAACAAGCAGGGCAAATTTTGCTCTTGGCTCTATTGCCACTCCCCTGCAGCAGAGCTGGAACTGTTTTGCTGCAAAAGAGAAAGAGCAATAAGGAGCACTGCCTGTCTGCGTGGCAGACAATGGCCCCGAGCCAGCCCGGAGGTGGGTACTGCCCGATACAGGAGACGCCCAGCCCTGCTGAGGATCCATTGCAGTGCAGCCTCCTGTGCTCGAGCTCTAGGGAATAGAGAAGCTCTGCAAGCTGCTCACAGTTACTGTCCTCTGCCACTTCCATTCTGCCCTGCGTTTGCCTCAGGAATAACCTTGTAGAGGTAAGACAGACCCACCAACATAAAGGACGTTTACGGTCTGTGGTCACTGAGGAGGTTCGTTCCATGGTCACAGCATAGACTGCTGTGGTCCTTTTCTATTTCCAAGCAGATTTTTGCTCAGAAGCAATTTAACTGTTTAGAAAAGCGATGCCATTTTCATAATTATTCCTGGCAGTATCTCATAAGAGCGTCATGGTTCTCCAGCACAGTCAGTCAGGTTTTCCCAGTGCCTGTCCCCACCTGCCTGCACACACACTGGCTACTCTACCAGTCATCACCAGCTCTGTAAGTTGTGGAGGTCCTGGGAATAATTAATTTTAAATTCTCTCTTCCTGTGGCAAGGACCTGGAATCACAATCACATTATCTAGCTATTTGTGAGGCCATTCCAATAATGAAACACACATTCCCCTGGAAATGGTACCAGCTCAAGAAAAGACTTTTAACTGACATTTAAATGTCAAGCTACTATGTTAAATGTTATGAGCATTCCATTGCTCAGCCCAGTCCATGCAAGAACACATCAAATGTTCCTTATCAATCAACGATATTAAAAGTTGATGGTCTTTGGATGATGTGGAAAGACAACTACAGGTAACATGTTTAAGTGGCCTGATGGATATCTACCTGATTCCACTGTATAAATGCAAACCCAAACACATCTATAGTGGGCCATAGGGAGTCTATCAAAATAATAATTTCAAGGATAATACATTCATTCTTTCTTTCTGGAAAAGTCCTGTTCCCGGAGTCATACTGATTCTTTTTGCTTTACATACTGTGAGCCTGCCCTTATCCTCCTGGTGTCCTGTGTCCTTATCCTGCTGGTATCCTACCCTGCCAAGGGAAAACTTGCTGTTCATCTTAAAAGACAGTAGTAACTCATTGCTCACAGCCATGGGTTTGCCCAAAAGACTGTCAGTGGTGCTACCCCATTTACAATCTGCATTTATCTGAAAGAATTCATTAGCCCTGTATATGTAATTCAAAAAGGTGTCTTGCAATAATCTGCCTGAATTAAAGCAATACGCTGCAGTCCAATAAATGCTTTACAAGGAATTTAAAATTAATTGGTCACACTTGGCAAAACCAAGACTACATCTTTCAAAGCTGCAAAAATAGGCTAAATAAAAGCCACCAAAGAAGTAATGAAGAATTCAGATCAATATTTGAGACTCCTAAGCCCATCTCCAGAGAGCCTGCCTCGACTGTTAGAGAGTGGATCACGATAAAAGTCCTTCACGTGGTATTTCATAGTATTTATTAACATTTATTAATATTGCACAGTCATTTCTGTCAGCATGTGTAGTGTGTCAAATTGTAATTTTCATTAGTCAGAGTAGCACTACCATAACTACTGGCCAAAAATACAAATTTCTCGAGCTCAACTAGTATTCCAGCTCTCTCCCCTGGCTACAGCAGGCTTTTGCAACACAGCCACTGGTGTGGGAGACATGGAGTTAGATCTGGAAAGGATTGGTATGTGCAGCATTGATTTCTGCAGCCTCCCCCCTGCGGAGAGAGGCAGTGAGAGAGGAACAAACATCACAAAGTTTGGACTCCTCCAATTACCCTGTGATACCATCTGCCAAGGGGGTTAGCATCTAAGAAATAATCCTGCTTCTTCACCCATTCCCCTTTGGCCTCACAGCTGGGGTGACTGGGTATGTGAAACACGCCAAGACCCGAAGCCAACCCATCCACCCCCCTTGTGTGTGGCAGTGGCTGTGACACCAAACACCTTTCCTGCCTCCCCCCTCTCTGGCACTTGCAGGCTCAAGCAGGTCTGCAGTCTTTCATTAAAACCCTATTAACAGGCACCAAGGATCGGATGTTATCTGAGAAAACAAGCTGAGTTTTTCCTGCCCATCACTAGGAGTATAAAAATAACAAAAATATAGGATGTAATTAAGACATCTAATCTTTCTAATCTTCATTGCTATGTAAATATTACTCCTTTCAAATCAACAATAGTCATACATGCAAGTATTATTGGGTGAGGCCTCTATGAAGATTGCAATAGTGATTAAAGAGTAGGTTAGACTTGTGTGGAAAAGGGCTGAACTGATATTAAGAATTATAAAAAGATGTAACAAATAACTTGGTACCCAGCAGCTGACAGTTCTGCCAGCAGTGCTCTTCTCAGAAATGGCAGAGGTGCTGAATTTAAACACTGCTCCCAGTATTTCCTGATAAATAACTGTATCATGATGAACACTGAGGCATGCTTCAGTGGGGAGGTGAACACCATGCACTTTCTAGAACTAAATGACTAATTTCTATGTATTGTACAGGATTGAAAAGTTATGGAACAGTATTTATGGCAGAGATCATTTGACTCCTGGCATTCATTAAAATGTCTTTGCATTATAACATACCGAGGAGCAGCACAAGTGAAGGAATTTAGCAAATTTACCATGGAGTTCCTGTGAATAACAGGACTCAGTCACTGTCACACTGACGAAGTTAATGAAGTTCGTGGATGGGGCAGAGAGAATCACACAGCTGCCATAGGCCATCATCTCAGTTTTGACAAGTGAGGCAGGATTATTATTTCGTACCTGTGCCCAAGCAGATAATTAAGCTGTAATTTTAAGGATTACAGCTGATATTGCAGGGCAGAAATGCCCAGAAGATTTATGTAATCCATGCATACACATCACTAGCTTTCTGTGTTCTGGCTTTCCTATACTGAAAGCTCTCTGTGGCCATTTAGGTCTCTGCTATGAACTCACCTACGAGGTCCACACATTAACACTCTTGCAGATTGAAGATCTAGCTTGTGTCCTGGCTTTTTTTAACCTGAGCAGCAGAATAAATCAGTCCTGCTTCCTTCCACCCCTGGCTGTCAGGCCCAAGGGTGCTAACGGGTCAGTCCTCCATCCTCCTGCCCAAGGACAGGGCGATGCACTGAGCCTCCAAGCCCTGGGCCAGCTCTGGACAAGGGTCGCTCCCCCGAGGAGCTGGCAGAGGACAGGCACTGCCCCTGACAGAAACAGGAAGGAATAGAGGATGTACAGGTGCATTCTGCATGGACTGCAGAATGTCATCCTGAAGGTGCATTTGCTGCTTTCTGTATTCAGGGTTTAAAGGAAAAACGGGCTCTGCAGGACACTATTGCGCTCAGCCCTGAGAGCTACTGCAGCTGGGGTAAGAGAAGAAGGACCTTTGTAGCAACCAAGCCAGCAGGGATTAATTTTTTTACAGATTAGGGCCAATGTGGTATGTAAGCCCTTGATACTGCAACTGCTACTTTCTTGCTCTTACTTGGCTTTCTATTAAAATTCCCACATTACATTTCAAATCTGCACTCAGTGTAGCACAGAAATAGCTAACACAGTGGGAGCTAAAGATTTCCCTGCCTGCAGGATGCCTTTCTATGGTTTGCACAATAATTCATGCTCCCTTCTCTAAGATCGTCGTGGAGAAAAGTATTTCAAAGGAGACTACACAGACTCCTTGTCCTGATGCTGCCTGCAAGCCCCATGACCTGGGCCTGGGCCCTCTGAACTGACTGCGAAGCTGTTTGGGACAGGAGTGTTCTGCATCCCTTCTCCAACCACCTCCCAGACCAGATAAACCAGTTAGCAAATGCACATTTGCCAGAACTGATAAATAAATTAAATAAAACTCAGAGATGTTGCTGTCAATGGTTTCTTTTTCTTTTGGTCAGCTTAATTGTCATCAGATTAATTTTCTTAATGCTTATTAGCACTCTTACTTCTTGCTCTTAAATCCACCTTGCACAAACTGCCTTCTAGAATGGCTATGTTGATGTCTTACGTGTAGACCACTATTCTCATTTCATTCCACAACAGTAAAATGACACTACAGAAATGCTTTGCTGTTGGCTATTGTATTTATGATGATTCCTGTTATAGACAACTCTGGTGCTGAATCACTGTTGGCTATTGGAAATTTCTCCTCGTTTAGAATGGAGACCTTGGAATGGCATTAATAAGTCCTGCTAAAAACACAGAAAAGAAGTCCAGCCCTTCTAAGAAAGGGCAACTGATATTTTATCTATTCAGGTGTACAACAGGACTAACATAGCTTGAGAGAGTAAAAAAGGATATAAGAATTTATAAATTGAAAGAAACATAGTTTGCTTAACATTAGCTTATATATTTTTTAAAAATAAAGATACAAACCAGTTCCAGTATTGACTGCAGATGCCTTTCTTCATTTCTGAAAACAATATATTTTTGATTATCAAAATGCAGTGGTGGGCATTAGTATTTCAGGCATGTAACTTACTTATATATAACTGGATAATAATAACTTTCTGTACCCAGGCATTAAGGCTGTGATACAGAGATGTAACATTAGGCTAGTAATAAATTTTTTTTATTCTCAGGAAGCCACAATTTCACTTAGATAAATCTGATAATTAATTATACCAACTGCAGAGTATCTATTATGATTTCAGTATCTTAACAGAACACTTTAATTAATGATTAAAGAGCAACTCTAGCACTCAAACTTCATTGCAGGGAGCACTTAGTTTCTGCTGAAGCCAACAATGCCTGAGGCCTGTCACCAGAAATTAGAGCCATTAGAAGTAGCTTAAACTTTATAATTTCCTCAAACATCATTTATGAATTTTTTTCCTTCTAACCTTAACGAAATATGGTGATTGAAACAAATTGTAAATATCCTGTCCAATGCATACAGTAAAGGCAAGTGATGCAAGCACTGAGAAGTAATCATATTACACTTGCAATCACAACAGAAAACATTTGAGGTGTCTTAGTAAGGTCCAGTGCCAGTTTAGTAGCTACAGTGTCTTGTCCCTTGTTGACTTCTGCTTATTTTTGTCTCTAGAAATGGGAAGAAAAGGTATCGATTGCATGATGCGCTGTCTCTGTTAACCCAGTTATGCATCCATCGTTCCACATACTGCACAAGCAGTAATTTTTCAGTAACATGAGCCCAAAGCAGAGCATGCAGAAGGGAAAAGAAAAGCTCCTCACTATGTGGCCACCAGATCACTGGCTGAGACATCTTTAAATGCAGTAGGAAAGATCAGGCTGCAAACGGCAGACAGGACTCTGCACTCCGCCTGAGCTCCATTAGATGTACGGATGATACTACTGAAAAAGAGGAAGAATTGATTTTTACACTATTTTCATATTAGGATAGCTCAGGTTTCCTTCATCACTGGTCCCAGCAGTGCCCAGTGTTCAGCAATTGCATTTCACTGCAGCATGACACCTGGGATGGGGAAAATTGTCTGCCAAGGCTCAGACCCTATTCTTTGGCTGTATATTCCCACCTTGGAAAAGTCCATCTTTGCAATCTTTAGATATTGCAAAGCACCAGAAAAAAAGGTCTGATTTCCTCTAGAAACAACCCTTGCAGGAGACACCCCTCTCTACATGCCTCACCATCACTCCCAGACCATAACAACTTCTGCATGTTCCAGACTCCAACCAGCTCAATCTGCTGGTGGGGAAAACAAGGGGGAGCCTCGAGGACAGTTAAACTACATGAAAATAGTCCCATGAAAACAGTACTACATGAGCAGTAGCCAGAGGAGAACCTTTCTATAAGTGCCTGCATGGAAGGAAGAGATCCCATCATCAGAAACCACATGAGATTCTGCGTGAGAAACACAGGGTACAATGCGGCCGAATGCAAAGCTCTGTTCATACCAGCCCCTGCAGACACAGCCCAAGCACCTCTTTGACCTGCCACAGGCTGGCATGGCCATCACACAAACTGCAATGCCACCTCTCCTCAGAGCCAGCTCCCACCTGGCTCCTCCTCGCCCTGGCCTGTGTGCAGGTGGATCCTGCCTTTCTTCAGGGCAGTGCAGACACACAGCCAAGCCAAGTTTTAACATAGAAGACCATTGTCCAGAGGAGGTGAGAAGAATTACTGCTGCTGTTTTAGCTCAAGAATAAGAATTATAGGGAGAACTGGAGGTAAATAACACTCATCTGTAGTTAAGTTTTGTGTTTCAGTCAATTCCACTGAAATTTTAAAGCACCCTGAGCTGCACTGCAGAGTTAATGGATTCAGCAGATAACAATACCAGCATGAAAAGCTAAACTCAAAGCACACATCTCTGCTTCTTCCTGATCAATGGTAACTGCATTCCTCAGGAGCCAGAGCCTTTCCCACACCTCCCACTGCTCTCAGGGCCAGAACGCTGCCTATGCCGAGGCTGCAGGTCCAGCTTCCAGCTTAGGAGAGGAAGGCACAGCGAGCCCACAGAATGTTTGGGAAGCAAAGACAACACAAGTGGTAAAAGCCACTGTGCTGCCCACTGGAGAGCAAGCTTTCTCAGAAGCTGGAAGCATCCTTGTTTCTCTGGGTGCGACACAAGCATGGGACTTGGCTGTCACATCCTCAGAGTGTCTCAAACTCCTTCACGGAGTGGACATTGGTAAACTGACTTTCTGCACACCCCTACGCTACCACATCTGCATATAACCTCATCTGAAGCTCACAAGAAAGTTCCTATTTTCTGACATCAGTCTCTTTAAAGCTTTCAGAAATAAAAATTGAAATCCATCTTGAGTTCACCATGCTAGCAGGCTAAAGAGTTCTTTCATATATTGCTTAAATGGTAGAAGCTGTCCCAGTTCCATGGGACCGCACTTTTCTCAACAAAGTTCTAACATTTGCCAACAGTTCAGTATTTCTCCCATTTACACCAAAATTCAAAACCATAGAAGGAATTAAACTCTCTGGAAATTCTGCTGGAAGACCAAATGGTCACAGGTTATAAAAATTCAAAGTTTCCTTTTCAGTCACTCTCAGGATGCCTGGCAGGCCACTGCATCAGGCAGCACTGGCTCTGCCTGTAAAGATCTGGGTTTCTTTTCACCTGAGGTTGAAAACCATGCAAGGTTCCTGCAGGCAGACCTGGTAACCGAGGCCTTAATTCACCCCTTAGGAACTGTGGACATTAACAGGGGCTTGCTCACCATCACAGCATATGGAAGATGGTGTATTATGTTGTCATATAAACGTCCTTTCTGCCTGGAATCCACTAGAATTCCCGGCCCATTTAACAATGTCCTCAAAGCACCTCTTCCCATACAGCACCTGCTCTCTGCATGCAGGCTAAAGAAACTGCTTTTATTACCCACAATCACTGGGAATGATGTTCATGTCTACTGCCTGAGACCTGTGCAAGTGAAATACTCTGCAGATGGATTTGGAGGACCAGGAATGAGAATTAGAACTTCACAGCATGTCCCACCCTGCTCCTGGGCCAGGCAAGCATAGCCCTGCTGGGCTCACCTTCCCACTCCAGGACAGATGTGCTTCGTATGACAGGGGTTCTCTCTACTAATCCCACAGCACAGATTCCTGGCAAAGTCAGCTTTCATTTTGGTGAGGAAATTGAGGTTGTCAGGCAAGAGGGGAGGTTTGAATCATTAACATTAACAAACTGTGCAACAAAATCAGGAAAAGAAGTGTTATTCTGAATATTTAGAAAAATTCAGCCCTATATTTTTAACTGCAGGTGCAAAGGGTCTCAGATTAGTGCAAAGAAGATGTGATATATTTGGCTATTGTCAGAATGAAAGCTCAAATTCTCTGCTGGAATAGAGATCACAGATAATTAAGCAAATTTTGTTCCATACATTGATCACTTCTGGGTTACCACACCAATGGGTCTGAGACCTGAAACCAAACCTCAGTCCTCAGATTTAAAGAACTCTCACTGCAAATAATCAGTTCCTCTCATTACCCTGTTAATTGTGGAGAGGAATCCAGAGAAAAGAGACGGCTGTAGAAGAAGGGTGCTGTATCAGGCTGTTGTACTCCACAACACAAAAAGAGAGAACTATTCCTGACACAGTGCATGTCTCTGCTCTTTCAGCATTTGTGTAATTATATCCAAGTCTTTTGAACATTCAATGTATCTCACAGAAAATGAGACATCCACATATTGTGGCTTAATGAAAAGAACTGAAGGAAATGTACCAAATTATTGGTTCACAGGCAGCTGCTTCATAAATGCTTTCTCCCATCTGTTTTCTCTTTCTCCTCATATCAGCTCATTCAGCCTAACGCCTATAAAATGCTGAGCCCAGTTTTTCAGGGCTTCTCTAAACTCCCCAGCCAGTGCTCATGAGTGACTTCAGCCACTTTGTCCTGGATTTGGTAGCTCCCATGGCTGAACGGCCAGGAAAAACAAGCTCTTGTGCAAACACATCCCACTGCAGAGGGGCATGATGATCGCAGGGACAGCTAACACTGCAGTCAATCCCAAATATTAACAGTTAAAAATATATATGTATTTTGTTATTGCAGCCCCTAAGAGTACAGGGTTGACTTCTCCCACCTTAAGCTCCCTGCATTTTCATGGAGTCGCTGACTGATTAGACAGAACCACACTAAGTAAATGCCACATTCACAAAAGCCTCACACAAGTCTGCTCCCAGGAGAGTTATCAGACTCGGTCCTTGGTTTTGCAGACAGTAACATACATAAAGTTCCCAGCTGGAACAGGTCCTTCTGCTCTCTTGTGAGACCTCAGGCATTCACCACAGTAGAGGATTGCTGCTGGACTTAGAGGATTGCTAATCTGATCCAGCAAGACATATTTATTTGCAGCTTTTGGAGCAACGTGAGTAGCAGCAAATGGATGTGGCATGTGCCATGTCCCAGCCCATCCAAAAGATTTGCCATGGAAGCCCTTGTGCAGGAGCAGCTTGGTGGCAACAGATCCGGGCTGGGGCTGCCTCTGAAACAAGCCTGCTCCATGTCTGCCCCACTCTCCAATCCTTGTCTGTCCTCTCATACCATTTACCAGCTGCCACACATGATATTAAGATCAACAAACACACACAAGTTCTCTTAGACACGGGGATGTCGAAGGGATCAGTGGATGGCGGCTACACCGGGTAAAGTCTCTTCTTGAAAATCCCGCCCGGACAGGCAGCACGTTCTTAAGGACAGGAGGACGGTTTTCTTTTCCAGCCATGCAGGGCTACATCTCATCTTGCTGATCTGGCTTAACCTAACCTAAGAGCAGACAATGGAAATCAAATCCCCAGGGTGCACAGAAGAACAGGTGCTTGCAGGAGAGCGAGCAGGGTGAGCCACCAGCCAACTCCTGCACTCCCTGCCATGGAGCTCAGCCCAGTAATCTGGGTAATACCCACCCTAATTCCTTCCTAATTCACCAAGATAGCAAACCTGCAGAAGCAAACAGGTGTATGTACTTGTCTAATTTTTCTTTTCCCCTTAGTAAAAAGACTGATTATATTTCTCTTCATTCCCACTAGAGCTATCATAAAATATTCAGCTCAAGCCATCCAGTTCCACATTATAATTACCTGCCAAAAAATTGCTAACAGATATGCTTCTGCTATCAACATGAAGCTGGCTAATCCTCTGGGAACTTCTTTTTAATTAAACATCTAATACAGTATGATAAACATAGAAAATATGCACCTCTCCCCTATTAAGAATGTGGCTTGATTTTTGAAATGTGCCTAATCAATTTAAGGGTAATATTTACAGTGGCAGCAAATACTTAGGGCTTAATATTACAGGTAAAGGTTGTTTTATCAATTCGATTAAGAGAAGGAATGAGTGAGTGCAAATAAAACACAAAATCCCAATTCAGCTTCATATTTGACTCCAACCCTGGTTTTACCTTCTCAGCTGGCACTGACCAAGCTCACAAGTCTGGTGTGCTCAGTTACAGGCGCTCCTTTCCCCTCATGGTCTGTGTTGGCAGTTTTAATGGTAACATCCACCTAATCTGTAAATGCAGCTTCCACCCCTCACACAACATGGCAGGGGCCGTGACCAACTCATGTAAAGCAAATTAACAATTATTAAGCTCTGTCCTTTGTCCTCCCATCTCTTCTGTCCTTTGGTCCATCTCTCACCTCCATCTTGGTCACACAAAGAGCCAACCTTGTCATTGCAACCTCAGTGTCACCAGAGTGCCCTTGTGGACCCTTTCCTCATAATTGAGTTATCATCTGTTTACTTGACAGGTTTGGAGTGCATCTCTCTACCTGGAAGATTCAGAGCTTGATAAATATTTTGACTGCAGGGCTTTTACTAACGAAATGTTGTTTGCAATTTGTAGGGGTGCTCACAGGTTCAAAGGCACAGTGCCCAGAGTGTCACCCTCGGTGTCCAGCTGAACAGGGATGTAAGGAGCCCGACCCTCTTAACCTCCCAAAGCAAGATGTGCTCACAGTCCTGGGGAAAGCCTCTCCACAGGCATTCCTGGCAATACTACTGAATACAAAATTCCCAGAAAGAAATCAGAGGTAAAGGACTTTAAGACTCAAACAACACAACCAGTGATGACAAAGAATAGCTACCAGAACTATGAAAGATCATCTCTGAGAATTGTTACATGAAAATCTTGCTTTCTGATGAAGAACAGAGCCTAGTGCAAAGTCATGAATTATTTAAAAGCCATGCAAGCCAACCTGGTTATTACTACTACAGCAAGGGTTTGAACAAATAGCAATGTTAGAGAAACTCCCTGTGTTGAGAAGGCAATTCATCCATTGTAACAAAACCCACTTTTGAATGAGGAGGGTGTCCAGCCTGGCCACACTGATCTGTGCTCCCTGAGAGGAGGCACATGCACGGCTGTGAATGTGTTACGGTTAGTCGCAGACTCTGAGATAGGTGGGAGTGAGATTAATGCTTGTCCTCCAGCCCAGAGATGGAATTTTCCCCATGCAAGCAGATTTCACAAACCATACATTCACAGACCTGACATTTCATAATAAAGCTTTTCGTGCACCTAGGGAGAGGGAAACAAACAAGACTGAGAAATGCCTTTACTCTCAGCTGCTCCAGAGAACCTCCACAATGAGTGCCTTACCAAGAGTGGCAAAGACACAACAGGAAATGTCCAGAGTTTAAGCCAGTAGTTTAGTTGTAATGATGCATACACTCATGTAATAAACTCATGTAAAAAAAAATATCTCATGCCATAGAACGAGTCACAGAAACAAATCAAGCTGTCAGGGAAATAAAGACATCTTCCCTCAGATGACAGCTAAAGCCCCTTTATTGCAGTGCACAGGTGCACTTATGGATCTCAATGAAATCAATGAGACTTGAACATATAGATCCTAATATAAATTTATGGATTGAAACAATTCGGAAAAAAAAATACCATGTAGTGGTTTGACCTTGGCTGGATGCCAGGTACCCATTAAAGCCACTCTCACACTCCCCTCTACAACTGGACAGAGGAGAGAGAAAAAAACAGCAAAGGATTCATGAGTTGAGATAAGAGCTGGGAGAGGTCAGTGACTGATCACTGTCATGGGCAAAACAGGCTCAAAGTGGGGATAGTACTTAAATTTCTTATTAACGGGATAAGAGCAAAGACTGAGAAATAAAACAGTCTTAGAAACAGCTTCCCCAGTCCCTCCTTCCTTCCATGTTCTCCCTCCTCCCCCCCAGTGGTGCAGGGGGACAGGAATGGGGTTATGGTCAGTTGTTGTTTCTGCTGCTGCTCAGGGAGATAAGTTGGATCTTTGTCCTCCTTCTGTGGGGTCCCTCCCACGGGAGACAGTCCTGGGTGGACCTCTCCAGTGTGAGCCCATCCCTCGGGCAGCAGCTCTTCCCAACCTGCTGTTCCTCCTCCATCCATGGGGTCA
>JAWMRA010000028.1:132901-179101 GCA_035584735.1 Pseudotriccus pelzelni | reverse complement strand
AGCAGCTGCCATTGGTTCCACCAGGCAGGGGAAGCTTCTGGCAGCTTCTAACAGAAGCCAGCCTTGTAGCCCCACCAATACAAAAACCTACTACATAACATGAGGCCAAAGGCCATCTGAAATCATGTTCATGTGTTTTATTTGTAACCACACCAAGCAACATATGTAGCCCCTGTCCCTAAGCCAGGACAAAAAAAAACTTGATTAAAAAAAAAAAAAGAAAAAAAGAAAAAGAACAAAGAAAAAAGAAGAATATTCCAAGGGAAAATATATCATAATGACAATTGCATACATTTCTTCTAATTCAGGTTAGTTAACTTTTGCACAATTTTTTCTATATGACAGCAAGACAAGCTGGTGTTTAATCAAAAAGATGCCACTAAATATATTTAAAAAGCACCATCTCAGGTGCTCAGATACAGCCTGTTCACAAGTGCTAGAGGCTGAACACTAGAGAGCTTTGTGGAAGAGGACTGTGCCCATAAATGATACATGACTTAAATTCTTAGTATGCTTAACAATGTTCAAGCAAAAACCCTTGGAGAGTCTCTCTGGACTGCCATCCCCACAGGTTTGGCAGTGCAAGAGTTTGAGGAGGGTTTGCAGAAGCCACAGCTACTGACTTTGTCGTGGGTGTTCTTTGGAGGGCAGGGACTCTGCAAGACATCCTCTGTCTGCCAGCCCAACCCCTGCATCACCAGGGGCTGCCCTGACTGTCCCCTCAGTGCTGACGAGGGCTGGTGGTGTGGACAGCCACGATCTCAGCAGTGGGCAGCTGTTCTTAAGAGGCAAACCTGACACATGGAGCAAGGCAGGCACACTAAGCTGCCTCGTTCCTCCCGTGCTGCAAGGAGGTAGCACTACCATTTCACCTAAAAACAACAGCAAACATAAATTAGCTGTTGGATTTTGCTTTTTAATTATAGATACTTTAAGAAACACTGTAACTGTCCAGCCAGGAAGTGTGTGTGTGTGTGCACGGGGGCTTATGTCCTGGTAAGGTTTTCAAAGAGCCATTAATACAGTATCAGACCTGTCTTGCCTCTCCAAGGACATCCACCTGCCAGAGAGCAGGGTGCTCCCCGCCTCCTTTCACAAGATGTTTGCTCACACAAGACTGAGCCAAATCTTGCAGTCATGTGTAAGTAATCAAAACAGTGGGCTACAGAAGGGTTACCCTTCACACAGCATCCTGCTGCACACACCTGGCTCTGAAAACCGGGCCCTTTAATAAGCAGCTCTCATCACCAAGTATTCACTACTGGTTACAGGTTTCTCTGGTTCGCCTATTTCCTCGTGGACTGTAATGTCTGCAGGACTTGGGAGCTACTTCCCACCTGTGCTCAACCCTCAGTATCACCACCTCAAAATGCAAAAGGAAGAACAATTATTATCTTTCCCCTTGATATTTGTTTCTAGGAGGAAACACATTTTATCTGTCCTTTTCTCCCAGTACCTCGATCTTGAGTGGCAGGATCTGGGCTGAGCTGGTCCCAGGGCACTGAGCTGTCATTCCTGGGGATGGCCAAGGCACACATGTGCCAAAGAAAGGTGCAAGGAAGAAGTCAAATGTACCCAGCACACACCAAACTGCGGTGATCGACAGTGAGTATTGAATTAGCCCAAAGGCCCCAAGGCATTTGTTAGAAGTTATTCTCCTTTTCTTTTTCAAAGAAAAAACCGTATTTCAGACTAAAAGTACAAAAGAAAGTACTTCTAGGCATTTTGTACCCATTTTTGTTGTAGTTAAATAAAACTGATGAATAAATGGATCTGCTTAAGTCAGTATGGGGCCAGCCTATGAAATGTGTAATGAAAATCTCTAATAAATTCTGGCAAGTTGCAGCAGAAAAAAAGGGGTTGATGCCCATTTTTCTGACCCTATCAGTTCCTTAAGAACTGTGCAAAACTTGCAGAATCTTTTTTCTGCATGAGCCATGACAGGCAGTGGTACCACAGCAAGCCTCAGGTGCCAGAGTGACTCCTGATGGTTGCTGCTCCAACCCTGAGGGAGTGTGTGCTGAACCACAGAAATCTGTAATAACCAGGTGTCGACTGAGGGCAGTGATAAAATCCCTCCAAAACCCAATAATAATTCAAAGGAGGGTTCCTTACTAAAATCTGTATTTTTGGTGCTTTTTCAAGCTATAATAGAAACACATTCTGGGGAGGAAAACACAAGAAGAGACAATACACAGTTTCACCCGGGCCCTTCTCTGCAATTTATGCGTCTGAAGTAAGGAGAATGGCCAGTGCCTGTGTGAGGGTCAGGCCCAAAGAAATAATTATCTACATAATTAAGTATAAATTATCGACAAATCGATGGTCTCAGTTTTGTTCTAGGACCATATGCTGCCTTTCCTTGGTAAAACAATGCTGACTTCTTCACATTCAAAAAATGACCAAGTATTTAAATCTTTTGTCAAAAGAATACATCAGCAAAACCAAACCAAACAAAAAATAGAGGGGGCAAAAGAAGTATAAAACTTTTTCCTTCAGTTAGCATCTCGAAAAACTAAAGCTGCCCTGGTGGAGGAAGGGGTTTCTATTCCATCTGAGGTCCTGTCTCCTGGCATACACTGTCTTTAAGCCAAGATGAGCGCCCCAGTGCAGAAGAAAACTCCTCAAGTTTTCTCTTTGCCTGTGGCTTCTCATTAAGCATTTTGAAGTTATTACTATGTGCCTTTCACCAGCTTAGCTTTTGAGGATGAAACTTTCTTGCTACTCGGGCTTTTGAGCAACAAAAATTTGCACTGAATCCACAAGCTGTCCCTTGCTTCTCCCTGCCAAACCAAGCAAGGGAAAACAAACTTAAAAAACCTCAAGCTCTACCACCACCAAGTACAACATGTGAAAATCTATGGAATTGTTTTTTTGTTGACCTCCCATAGCATATTTACAAATCAGGCTTTGGCCTCTAAACTGAAAGAAAAGTTGTGACTTCTCCCTGCCTCTGACTTCCACACAATTCACTCGGTAACTCCTAACCACTGCAAGTCCATCGGTTCTTCCCAGGGTGATCGTTGCACAGAATGAATGTCAACGTCCTGCTTGTAGCCTGAGCCTGTTTTTCTGTTTCTTGGAAGGAGTTAAAAATGTGGGGCCCTGTACAGATTTTAAGCACCACTCTTCAGTCAAGTGAAATATTAATGCCAAAACTAATTCACTGGCAGGCAGTAAAGCATTGGGGGAACCTGCCCTATCTAATTTGCTGTCATCTGCACTAATCATTGCTATTAATATTACCATGAGGAACATGTAAAAAAATTCATTACTTCAGGATTATCACAGAGGGAACATGTTCCAGCAGGAGTGACTACTCTTGTCTCCTCAGCTTCTGGTTTGAATATTGAAACCTCAACTGCAGTGCAGCAACCAACATAAAAATAACACCCAAATGGCTGTGAAAGATGCATGGCCAGCAGAGGTTAGTGATAACTATTCAGCAGAGCTCAAGGTATACATGGAGGTCTAACTCCTTCCAGAAACAGCTGCCCATCATTAAACGTGGGATTTGGAGCTTCTGTGGTTCCTGATCACAGTATGGACCCAAAGGACAGAGACAGACCGGCCAACACTCTTCATCTGATATATTTGCCTTTTTTGTTTGTAATAACAAGAAAAATTAAAAGATGAAGGGACCAAGGGGTCGTTAAACTCACACAATGTAGTGAATTTCTGCTTCGCTGGGGACCTGTTCTCCACTGGAGTCACTTGGTGTCACACAGGTCACGTGACTGGGGAACAACAAGGAACAGAGAAGGTCCCGAGAGGTCAGAGATGACACAGCGGCACAGAAAGAGCTGGTTTAGAGGAGGTCTCACTGGCTACAACCTCATGAGACCAAATCCAGGTCTCATGTCAGCTTGGCTGGCAGGGTCCCTCTTGGGACACTAGTACCTTCTAAACAGACAACTGCAGCTAAGTAATCTTGCTGTTCTTTCAAGGAGAACAAAAATGGAGAAAATACTTAGAGATGAGGAGAAGAATCTGTCTAAAGCTCTCTTTGCAGAGTTGCACATTGTACATCAAGCACCTCAGACCACATGTTCAGTGCTGGGAGGGCAGAGGGAGGACATTTTGCTGGACCAGTTGTAATCAGAAGCATCTCCTGCCACCTTGGGCACCACTGCTGAAAGATGGTATGTGATGCTCATCAGTACTAACATAGCTGGCACAGGGTTGGAACGAGGGATAGGAAATCCACTTCAGCATTACTCATCTGCTTTTGAATATAATCCAAGAGATATAACTCACTGCTTGTCTCATGGTGAAACCACACCACTGTGCACTAACCTATCTTTATCACAGTAATAACACTAGGCAAGAAAACCCCCAGCAGAATCCCATTTACAATTTAGTGACATCTAAAGGCCTTCACAAATTGCACTTGTTGCTCACTGTCCCCTAAAATACCTTATGCTGTTATTAGCTATGTTCACTGGCTTGTTGCTGTTACTCAGCCTAATAAATAGCACAAAGTATTTTATCCCATCAGTCAGAGCTGGAAACCACTCAAATGTAGTTTTAAGAAACCACAATTATGATGCAGAGTAGGGAGGGATGATCCCAGCAATGCTGACAGCCATTAATTAACCCCACTGCTGCCCACCACTAATCCCAACCTTGTGTCTGATTGACAGCCCTGGGCCCTGCCTGAACCAGCACACCAAAAAAAATGAGATTACTGACAGCTATCTGCTGTGCCTTAACACATTTTCAAATGCAACCCTGTTGGATTGTTATTATTACTTTATTTAAATCTTTGTTTACCGATTTGGATTAATGACAGATTTTGACACACAGAAGTTTTCCACAGAAATATCAGTGCTGAAGCTCATGCAACTCCTGGTATCAGAGCTGACTACAGGTAACTGTTGAAAGTTACAGGTCAGGCTATGAAGTCTTAAAAGTGAATATAATATATGAATAAAACTGCCCTCTGAAGCCTCAAGAGGCCCTTTAGTACTGCAGGCATGCCCAGCCATCCTTCCATCATCCTTCATCCTCCCGGACCTGGCACAGCAATAAAGCAAGAACAGTCCAAGCAAACCAGAGTCCAAGTGAATGGTCTGCAATCTGTGAGATAGTCGAGCTTGTGCTTCAGAGTTTTCCACTGGTTCTTCAGGTTTTGATATCTGCTTAGAGATTTTTCTTGCATTTGGGCTTCAAGCAAATCAGTTAATAAAGAGAAGTCAGTGTAGAAGACACTCAGGTCTTTGCTGATGGAGCCTAATATGGTCTGATTCATGCATTTATTACACACATCAAATACTTAATTTTTTTCTTTGTCTGGTTTTTCAGCCTAAGAAATGTATTAGTCTGTTTACCACCTGCAGCAAGAAAGAGTTTATGGAATGACTTTTTTCTTTTTTATTACTCCATTCCACTAGCCCAAACTGAAGAAGTTTAACCACATCTCTCTCCTTGACACTGATTAGGTTTTGAAGTGTTTTAATCAATAATCATTACAGGTCTGAACGTATCCAGAGGGATGAGACAGTGAAAGGTGATTAGTGTGTGTTACATACCCTTGAAGGGAAAGAATCCAAAGCAAAAACTTAAGGAACATTGAACCTTCATAAAAGGTGCCTAGTTTTGCAATTTTTTCACATCAGAATGAAACTAATTTTTGTGGGTTTGGAGTTTTTTTAATTTGATGGCATTCAGGAGTACACAGAGCTTAGACGACTCCTCAGAAAAATGTTTTCTGAAACCCTTCCATCATATTTTCTCCATCAGACTTCCAGTGGCTTTCCTATCTTGATAGGAAAAAAAAATACTACGAAGCTGAAGTTAATTGAGATACTTTGTAGTGTAATGGTGGACTCAGAAAATAATCCAGAATCTGGTTTGGGTTTTTTACTGTAATACATAGTTCAGAAAGAAGGCACCCAAAAAAAGAGAATCATAAAATCTACAGGATGTTTCCAGAATGAAAGTTTCCTTTCACTGATAAAGTAATTGAAGGCATTTTTGCAGTTTTCTTGCCATTGGGCCAGTATAGACCAAAGTAGATCTTTTGACAGGGTTTCTGAAAGAGGACATAAACAGTTTTAAGGAGGAAAGGGAGGTCCTCTCAAAATCATTCCCACCTAAGAAAGGGATGCACATAGTGATGGGGGAATGAAATGCTGGGTTGGGTGCCTGTCAAGCTCCCTTCACCCAGGCAGGCCAGGCCAGAGAGGCTCCTGCCAGTGGCCTGTGAGGGTGCTGGTTCTCCCTGGAGCAGAGTGTGGGTGCTACAGAGGGGAGATGGGCATGGAGGAAACAATCTGGGAAGAGAGAGCTGAGATCTCAGGTAGCTGAACTCTGATCTTTATTCAGAAGAATCTGAGAGACTGACACTGCACAGTAACAGGTTTATGTGTATTTTAGTAGGCATCCCCCAGAACAGCCTTTTTCCTTTCTAAATAATTGCCATGTATTTTAACTGGTTTATTATTTTATTCAATCCTTTCTGTGATATGCAGTGCACTAATCTTGCTGTTGGTACAGGTGGCTCAGGGCTTCCATTCTGTATGACATTCTGGGGGGGTCTCTCCCACCAGTACAGGGTTTAGATGAAGGGAGGTTCTGGCAGGTGGACTGCAAGCTGGAGCAAGCTGGCCACGTGCCTGGGGAAGGGCAGCGTTTGACCCTCTCATTATTGTTTCATATTCCCTTCTGCAGAAAATATCAAACAACAATTCAGTGGAGGAAGGGCAATAATTTTTCAGACATCACATGAAAGAAATACCAGTCTGGCCTGCACTAGATTATATGGCACAATATGTAATACATTGCTGGCAAGTTAAGACATTGATTCCCTGTATTGAATTTGTTCACAGTAATGAATGTATTACTGATCCCTGAAGGCTCCAGCATTTTCTCTCACCTTTATTGATCAATGGTTTATAACTTTGAAACTATTTGCAAAAAGTGATTAATATTACTTATTTCCTAGTCTAAAAACAGTGTAAGCAATCAGGGTTTGTAGAGAAAGGCCCTGCCTAGCCAGGAGTAGCACAGCTGGAACTGCTCCCAGTGTCTGATATATTAGTCTATATTTCAGCACAGAAATCAGTAAAAGGGTGCATCAACACTAGCTGAAGCACATTCATTTCTCAGTAATCACTCTGTAAAATATGGAGGATGGGCTAAGAAGAATTAATGGCTGCTGCAAAATCTCTTTATAGTCTTTAGAAGAAGAATATGGAAATAACTGGGGAAGTGTGCTTCTTAATCAAAAGCAATGGACATAATTCTATCTCCTGCAAGACAAGCAAAGAATTAATAAAAGCTCAGTGGTGTGGGAGGACAAAGAAACGTGAGCTGAACATGACTTCAGGAGAAATGCACAATGTATCTGCTGAGGTAAAGGGGAGACTGAAGGATGCACCTTGAAGTAGATGAACACTACTCATTAACCTCTCAGTAATTGTTTAAAACAAAGAAGTTAATTGGGCTGTGGTCTGTAATAGAGACCTATATAACCCATTCCTGCACCTAAACTCTATTCCACAAAGAAGTGGCAACAAACCCTCCAACAAACTCATATAAATAATGGCTTGGCACAGGTGGTGGCTACTGGAAGGGCCTGAATGAAAGCGAGAGAGGGAAGGAGGGAGAGAGGTCGAGCAGAAAATCTGACCTGGTACAAATGTGGCCATGCCGGCAGCTCTTTAAAAAGCCTGAAAATGGAAAAAAAAAAAAGTGGCCCTAAGTCATGTTAAATGGCTCTCTCTAGAATGGCTTAATTTGCTCTCATTTGCAGGAGGGCAACAATCTACAGACATTTCATTCATGTACGAAGGAGGCACAGTGACATTGCCCTAAACTCTGCTGCAGGTTAGGAAAGAGCAGCTTGCATGTGGGTAACATTTGCAAATATGATTAACTTCAAAGAATACATGCTGCAATTGAAGAGTGATAATTTTTTATGTGGTCCCAAACAGGGCTAGCTTTTAATTGTTAATAGATTAAAAAGGTAGAAAAATTTTGTTTTGCTGCCCAGGATGACTTTAGGGAAATGCAGTACATTTGTAGAGTACTGGCCATCAGCTGGACAGTAATTTCTAACTGCAGCTAATTGTGATGACAGCAGTCCCTGAGCAACAGCATTCACAACTGTAAGAGGAAGGAGGACAAGCAGCACAGTGACAGCAGTGCAACGGAGCATGGGGGTGCAGGAGAGCATGCTCCCCTCTTTTAGGAAGGTTCCCTCTAATCTGGGTCCTAACACCAGTGCCAGCTTTTAAACTCTGTCACTCCTCCTGAAGTGATGATAGAAAGCATTTAATATAGATATCAAACACTAAAATTGCCTCAAAGCCTAGATGGTTTCAGTTCCTCCAGGGGTCCCACAGTCCAGGGCACCTGGGAGCTGATTCAGGTGGACTTTTGCCAATGCTTCAGGCATAAGAACATCCTCGCAGTTTTATAGATTCTTTTTGATGCAAATAACTTTCTAGTGACATTCTAGTCCTTTAGAGGTCAATTGTCAAGAGCCCCCACCCACTGCGTGCAGAGAGTAAGTATCGAGCCAGTGTCCTGAAAGCCCTGAGCCTGTGATGGGTGGAGCTTGTAGCACTCGAGAGAGAATGTCCAGGGAAAAATGCAGCAGTCTTAATGAAATTATCCAGAAAATCCTGGTGAAGTTTGGGAAGCCCAGCTATTGTCTGTGAATGTTTTGAAGCTCTCCAACATTTGAATATAAGTCACTGTCAGAGCAAGGCAGCAGGGCCTCATGCTTTCAAAAAGAAAACACAGGAGAAGAAGAACTGTGAAGAAGGAACTGAAAAATTATCTCTTTGTAGACAATACTTACTCTGGAAAATATGTATTTTGACAGAGCCTGTCTAGCCTTCACCTAGGCACTGTATTACCTGCAGTCTCAAGGAAATCTGCTGATTCCCCAGGGGATGCACAGCAGGATGCTGCCAGACTCGGAGAGTGCCTTAGCAGCACAGGGCTTGCCTCAACTTCTCATTGAAAACAGCAAACAAGTTTGTGCAACTAGGAGTTCCATTCTCAGTGTGACAGGCTGACCTAGGTACTGCACCCCCAAGGAGTCCCCTGTGCTCTCAGCCATGGAGACACAAGCGTTGCCGGAGCAGGAGAAGGGATAAGGCTCAGTCGGGAAGAGACACACGGCGTCCTCACGCATCGCGTGTCCAGCCGGGCTAGCCAGATGTATCACTGTTTCATGGAGCTTCGGGAGAAGATAACCCAGCTGCTGTTTGCATCCCAGAAGCAAAAGAACTGGGCTTGGGCTTTGCCCAGCCAAAGCCTTTGAAAAATATGGGAGGGGACAAGCAGCCACCTCAGTGAGATCCCATGGATGCCAGGACCTCTTTGTCCTTTTTCCTCCCATAGCAGCCAGTGCTCGGATCATTTCAGCGCTGCAGCTTCAACTCTGAAAATGCACACCTACAGGAACACCATTCTGGCATTCTTATTCGCTACGTTTATGGATTATCACTCAGTGAATAAAAATACATCTCTCAGGCTCTACGTGTGCCAGGAGAAGGAGGTCTATTGCTCCAAGGCTCCTCCTCTGATAAACCTACATTATTATGTAGTTTAGAAACAGTGACAACAAAGAAATCAATCCAGTGCCTGTAGGGAAAAAAAAGTTGTGGCCTGCTCTCACAAACTGTATGAAAGCACACTGTAAACAGCATGGATCTAGAAGAGATCAAACAATGCAAGGCACTGCACAGAAGGGCAAGGCTTTTGTTGATATTTTTCCAGTGAAAATGCAAGCACACAACATAGCCAATCATTTCCCTGCATCTTCCATGGGCTGTATATACTTGAGAAGAATTCTAGTTCCAAACATGTTTCTCTGACAAATATGTCCAAATCCTCACAGAGCAAATCAGTCATTAACATAGTTCACTTCATGTTACTAGAATTACACCAATATGAATAAACATCATGTCTTTAGATTAACAAAATAATTGGAGAAAAATCCTTGTCTCAACAGAAACATTTGGCACTTTTGCATTTTGCAAAAACATGGCTTCCTGAAATCTCCCTTCCCGCACTGGCATGTAGGTCTTACTGGATTATGTGCCATTTTCATGAAACTTAAAATTATTTACCAAAAATGAGTAGCGAGGTTAGAAATATGTTTTCTAAAGCTGTGGTTTCCTGGGGTCCAAAGCTTTGTCCCTTTTCAGGCATTGATCATATCCATTTTGCTAATTTACAACCTACTAAATTATGAGGAAAAGTGATGGACCTGATGTTACACCCCAGTCCAGAAGCTCCACACTTTTACCAGTTGTACACCTTAATTTTAGACTTTGTGAGATTTCGCCCACACAAACCCTTCCAAAGCCTTTGATTCTTTAAATTAAACTACACATTTTTCTCTGAGAGATTTCTTTCTCTGCCCATGGCAGGGAGCTGGAAAGAGATGAGCTTTAAGGTCTCAAATCCAATATAAGACTCATGTGTGTCATGACTGTTTTCTAGTGGGACTGATTTGTCATAACATATGTGTTGAAAGCCAAGTCAGCTCATTTAGAAGGCAAATAAATCAGTTTAATAATAAGGTAAAATTTGGGCTCTGAAAATTTTCTATATTTACACCCATGTACATCGTGGCTCCCTCCTCACAGTGCGGGCCATGGTGTTTAACTTGGTCCTTCTAAGACTGAGGGATATGCAAGGATGAGGAGACAGTCAACTCCAGTAATGAGTGAGACTATTTCTTTAATCTCTTTTAAAAACATCTAACACTATAGATTGTTCAGCTGACCACAGGACTCATTGCTAGGGTATATACAGGTCACAGGACTTTCATTGGATTTTCTTGCTTCACACTCATAGGGATGCACTAATCACACTGCCAAAACATCCTTCTCCCAAGGAATGTCCCTCAGTTGGGAGTTACAGGGTCTTCAGGACACTTGCAACTAAAATCAGATCCTTTTTTAAATTTTGACCAAAAAAACCATGCTTTTTTCATGTTTTGAGAATTGAGATAAGTTTGAGCTTTGACATAGAAACTGCAAGAAAAATCCATTCTCCGAGCCTAACATTTCCCACATACCAGGTGTTTCTGGTTTGAAATGTGTGTGTGTGATGGACTCTCATGCTCTGTGTCTAACTGTGAAATCACTTCCCACTTTGGTAAAGCAACTGCTAAGTAAGGAATTACATGGAGGAGAACTAAAGGTCTGAAGAGCTGCAGAAAAACCCAATGCTGAGCTATAAATATATCAAACCATTAGCAAGGTGTTCAAAACAGATGCATATAAAAAAACCCCCACAACTTCTGTTTTACCGAATTTGAGCATTTTAAAGAAATCTTAGAGATACCCACATCAGGTTGTGCCGAGTTTTTTTTCCAAAGCCTTTCAAAGTTTACATACCTTCATATTACTTGCAGCTCATTTTGCTTTGAAAAATGAAGTCTGTGATAACACACAGGGGAGCCACAAGCATTGTCTATTACATCGATTCTTTGTTTGGAATTTATTTTTCCTGTTCTGTGCATCAAAAATTCAGGCATTGCATCTATAAAACAGTCAGTGAAGAGCAATACATGATTTATCCCATTTTCTCTGTGATGGACAGACTGTTCTTTGGAGAGATGGATCACTCCCCCTTGACTGTAACTGGGTCCCAGGGTAAAAGCTGACCTCGACACGCACCTTTCAGCCAGCTGGAGGCAGAGGAAATGAATCACGCTGTGGGTCCTCATACAAATACTACAGAGATAAAACAGGAAAAAGAATCAAATAGCTGCCACTTCGAGGTACTAATCATTTGGGGCTGTTGCAGCTGCACAAATTTATGTTCAAGTGACAGACACTATGCACAACTAGTACCTAGCGTTCAAATGCAGGCCCAAATGGATAACATCTCCCAGATGCTCCAGGCAGGACAAATTTGGACAGCAAGACTTCTTCTTATTTAAAGCCGTGTTCAAATGGCCTCAGGAGATCAAAAAGCCCTAAGGTCTATGGTCAAAGGATACTTACTATAAATGACAGGAACGGGGTGGGATTGATTCCCAGGTTTGCTGACTTATTGGTGGCAAAACAGGCAGCCTTGGAAAGGGCAGATGGGTGAACCCTGCACTGGCAGAACTGGGGCTGGGCACCCAGACTCCCACGTGCTGTGCTGATGGTAACTGGCCTATCAGGAGCCCCTGGAATGGGTCATCTATGCACATTTCACCATCCTAATATGTGATGACAAGTGGATAAAATGAGGTATGAAATGGATGTAAACAAAATTACTGCAAACAAAAAACCTACATTAACACTGACTCAAGCTGACCATTACTTGATTAGTGGGAATAAGGCCCAATTAGCCTTCAAAATAATGAAAATAGTTCTATTTTACCCATTGGGATCCTCAGAATAAATGCACTAAGCTAGAACTCTAAATACCTCCCAAAAGGCCAATAACTGCTGTGACAACACTCAGGCTCTGTTCCTTTTCCCCAAGTTCCCAGTTTTGGCCAGTGAAGGATAACCAAGGCAGATCACAGCTTTCCCATTTCTGCCCTCACCCCTTTCTCGTGGGCTGATAAGGAGACTCCTTTTTTTTTTTTAACCAACAAACCAAAGTACAAACTAGAGCAAGGACTGTTGCAGCTAATCTAGTCCGTGGGCTTTACTTGCTACTGATGATCTTTCTCCATGGGAACCTGGAGAGAAGCCATGTAGTCTCCAGTTTATTCTATCTGCTCTCCAGCTGCTTTCCCAGATCATCCAAAGCAAAAGAACAAGCACCGTTCTTGGACATCAAAAAGGTCAATTAGGGAACCAACCCTTTTTTTCATAATGAGAATGGCAACAGAGCAAGACAGACAGGAGGCAGCTGATGACTGGTGTTGAGCACAGAAGAAAAGCCCTCTTATTTCTGTCAGTCCATGAAGCTCAGATGATCTATTACTCAGGGGTTCAAACAGCATCCAATTATCAAGCAATTCAGCCAGAAAGGCTTCCTGGCCCCTACACCATTTGTCTTTAAAGAAGTGCAGATGCAAAGCACATCTAAATGAGTGAAAATCTTGATTATAGTTCTAAATTTATTTCTGATAGGATATTTTCAACTCCCTATCTAGATTGTGATGTGGCTTTTGAGTTTTGTGCTGATATAAGTTAGTAGCTAAGGCATAACTAAAGAATTCACAGCTAGTCAACTCTGTAGGCTACAACTTGTTTTTTAGCAAATACACAACACATGAAACTACAGGAATTTTAAACCAGCAGCATCTCTTGGAGTCCTATGGAACATTTCATCCCCCTAAACCTGTCATTAAAATGACAAGTCAAATAGGATTAAACATGGTTCCCATGTCTGTTCTGCAGTGATTACAAGCTCACTCCATCACTCCAAGAATGATGACAGCATACAAAAAAAGGATGGGCAGGACTTCCTCGATTCTCCTTGACGCATCTGTCATGATGCCATCATCAATGGCATCAATGATTGATGTCATTATCAATCAATTGGGGTTTTTTCCCTACTTGGACATAGTAATGAGGGAAAGATGCATTTTCAAAAAGAGAGATTTTAGTAAAAGAAGCTAAGTATGACAGGGTTTCAGGTGTGGCTCACTTCCAACACACAGTCCCAAATTATTCATCAGAAACAACTTTGAAAGCCAAGGCCAGACTGTGTCACTTTTACCAGCAATGACAAATAAGCCCCAGCACTGACACATGGCACATCTTACCTGAACATGGAGAAAGGAAGCAGGCTATGAAACTCAGTGCCCAAGCCCTGTCAAGGATAAAAAGCAGCTAATCCCATCACACTAGTTTATATTTCCCACAATAAAGTCTCCACACCAGTTACTGCCAATAGGGGGATTCCGGGTGACTGTAAGATTTATTAACCTGTCTGAAGTATCTGTAAACCCTTTGGTGCTGGGGTTTTTGATTAGAACCTCTCGGTGAACTGAACATATTCTTTTTAAATTGCCATTGGATGTTTTAGTATGTAACACAAACATTTTAAACTCTTTAATGACCATCACAGGATTCCTGAAACATTTCTTTACTCAGTTTTGTAGACCATGGTATTAAGGATTAAAAATACTCTTAAAAATACTTTAAAACATTTCCTTAAGCTTTCCCCAGGCTACAAAGAGCATCACATACATGATCACATTCAAGAGGAATTCATCCAAAGTCCTTATCTGCTCATGCTTCTTCATTTCTGTGACAAAAATATATTCCACAGTCCCCCCGTGCAGCCTGGCCCTCTGAGTTCTGCCCCACACAGGGACCCGAATGCCAATGCTCTCAGTGTGGCTTCTCACTCTTAGGACCATCTGCCCTAAACACAGGAGTGGAACTTTTGCACACTGACTTTGCTCCTGCTGCCAACGCTTTGATTTATTTTTTCTGAGCGTCCCTGAGCACGATGTTGTCCCTCACCTTGTGCTAAGGCACAAGCACACAGGCACAGAACGCTCAGCCTGCTCTCCAACAGAAGCTTTTTCAAAGCTTCAGCCTGCAGGTGGAATCACCCACTGGGCTCTCCAGCACTCTGGTTAAGTGGGGCAGCGTCTGGGTGGGAACCTCACAGGCCAGAGGGGGTGGGGGGACAAGATGTAGAAAGCAGGGCCTGCCACAAGCACACTCTTTCCCCATGTACCCAGCGATACCAGGATGCCTGAACAGCCCTGCAGGAGCACACCACACAGAAGAAATTTAAAAGGTGGGCTCTATTTTGAAAAAAAACAACCCCAACGGTAAAACCACAGAAGTGTTACCACGATACAGCAGCAAAATAACACTGATAACACCGTAGGCTCTGCAATTATATACAGTTATTAAGAAAGTGTTCAGAGATATGTGAATGGAAGGGCTATATTTCTGTAGATAAAGAAATCTGGAAGGTCCTATATACACACCCTCAAGCTGTGGATTGCATGGCTTTTCAGCATCGTCCTTTCAAACTTGATAATACAAAATCCTGCAGCTTTACGTTAGCATACAACATACAACCATCAAAGTCACAAATTATCCTAATCAACAGATATTTCTTTTTTAGGTGAAGTTTTTGGAAAAGGTTTTCTGGTGTCACCAGCCTTGTTTGTAGCTACAAAAAAAAAAAAAAGAGTATCTGCTGACTTTTGATGGATGTGCTCTGAAAAGAGGAAGCCACAGGGAGACACAGGGGTAACAAAGCTGCAGGAGAAGTCCTAGTTTGCTGCTTTTATTAGGTATCAGCTCTGGAGAATGAGTTCGACAGTTTTAGCTAAAAGGCTTATGGTCACAGAATTTGAAACATTCCTGTAAAGCTTTCTGTTTTTACCAGAGCAAAAGGTGCAGAAAAGTCGTTCCACAAGCAGGTGGGTGAGCAGTTTGTATTAGTGCTCCTTTCCGGACACAAACTGTTGTCTTGAGGAGGAGTAGAGTGAAGGAGTGTCTGAAGAGCCTAAGGGAACTACTGGTATTTTAACAAATATTGGACTTTGATGCCCCCACAGGAGTTATGCCAGAGCTGATATTATACCAGTCTCTAGGATTTTATTCTGCACGTGTCTGTGGACTGACTTCTCTCCTAAGCCCTTCAGTCAGTCATCAGCTTTGTGTTGTTGCTGAAGTGACCTGGCATAACAGTGTTCTTCAGGATTTTTTCTTAACCAGGAGTCACAGTGTATGTCAGTAATGGAGTTGCAGGCACCAGAAAGATGCCTGCAGTAGTCTCTGCTGGGCACCTTATTTAGGTAAAAGACTTAGCAGCACTTTCCTATACGTGACCCATTTTTATTCCCAATTAGTCCTCTTACCTCTCCTCACTGTTTAGGAATTAACCTTATCCTTTCTGAAACATCCTACTCCGTTTTACAGGGAAGAAAAGAAACAGAGTGAACTATCAGCCAAATTTTTAAAGGTACTTTGGTGTCTGAGAAAGCAGGTAGACACCTGCTTGGATTTTAAGACGTGCCAGAGCTGGTTAGGGGTTCAAGTGATATAAGAGGCAACTGAAACTGTTCAAGTAATTTTTAGGGGGAATAAAACTTCAACATCCATATACTTGACTATCCATATACAAACATTTTGGACCTAAATCTCTTTGATCACACAGACCTCAAGAGGCTTGTCCATGCTCACTAGTGGTGTCTGTAGCTCTCCTGGGACCACAGTCCCCTCCCCAGCTGCCTGAGACCATCCCTGCCCAGCCACAGCAAGACTCAGGTGAGCCTCTCTGAAATCAGGGGGTTGCACCAGGAGCAGGGGTAGCCGGGGACCGACTAAAGGATGTTTTTTCCTCAGGGGACCTTTAAACTAAGATCAGAGTCTGCACAAACAGCAAATCTGCACAAAGGTATATCTTGGCTTTTATGTTTCTTGAGAAAAATCTGGTGAAGAGAAAGCCAGCCAGGCAGAGTAGCCTTTTATCATTGCCATGGCAACAGCTGTACACAGTAGGACTTTAGGGATAACACCAGAGGGAATGCTTGCATGGAAAGATTAATTAGTCAGCTTCAACACGGGTTGTTACCTGCCTCTTTCCAGCCACAGACCCAAAGAGAAACAGGGGATTTTTTCTGGAGACTGCTGACAAAGCTGCTGCCTCGTGGCATTCAGGGTGTTGGGCTGGAGCTGCCATCAGTCACAGCTGTCAGAGGATAATTTGCTATAAATTGAGCAACCAACCACAGACCAACTGCACTATTTTATTTTTTTTTAAGATACCATATTTGGGAGCATCTATTTTTTCTAGAGATGAGGCTCTGCCAAAATGATCCAAAGTAAGTTACTGTTTCTGTTAGTGAAAGCTTTGATTTGCAGCCTAGCTCTTCTTCGTGAAGAGCTGAGGCAAGCTAGGAAGTTGGAAGAGGGATAATAATTCACTACTGCTGATTGGGAGCTTTGGTAAATACGATGTTTTATAAGAGCAGTGGCCATGAGCTGCCAGGCTTCCAGCACACAAGGTAAAAAGGTGCCACCCCCATCCTCCCCTGCTCCAAGCAGGAATGCAGGCACTGTCAGAGCACCACACCATGAGTGCACAGTCATCCTACACTGTGCTGGGTTGGACTGTGAGTCCTTCTCAATGGACTGAGATAGTTTTTCCCCTTTAATAGTGCACACAGGAAGAAAATAAGTCTGTCTGTCATGTATACACAGGTGGAGGGAGGCCAAGACTGAATATCAAATCCTGAAGCAAAACAATCAGGCCACTGGGACTTAATGATTTCCTAAGAGAAAGCACTGCAAGAGAATCTGTTGGAATGGGGGAGTCCATTCCAATCCATAATATTCTATGAACTCTCTAGTTTTCATCCAACCATGAACCACTTTATTACAGCAGGTGAGAAATCCTACACTGAAACAAACTGGAAGCACAGAGCATTTTTCCACTCTAGTTCACAACATGTGAGCTTGTGCCTACTGCACAAGTAGGTACCTACTGCACCCTGCAGCTCCTTCTCCTCGTCGTTGGGCTGATGTGCTGGGGGATAACCCAGCACCACCACAGCAAACACATCTGCCTTCAAACAGCCAGGGCAAACTCCTCCCTGAAACCTGCACTCCCTTTAGCACCCTAAACTGTGTCTGGTGAGGCAAAGTACTCTGATAACCAGCAGTAAAAATAAAGGTTAACCTCACGTTGAAGACCAACAGGGTCTTCAGACTGGGTGAAAGGAGCTGTGGCTGCCGCATGGAGGTGCTGCAGGGAATTCCTCAAGCACTGCAACGGTAAGAAATAACTGTTTCCAAGAAAGGAGTAGCATGAATAAAAAATCTCACAACCACCAGTGAAGGCATATTGAATGCTGGCTGTTCATGACAGACATATAGCAAAATTCTGCACAGTTAATTGACTTTAGACTATTTGATCTTACATTAACTTTAGTGAGCACTTCTGAAGTCTGGCTTTTGACTAATTCCATTGCTACCAAAAACATCTACAAAATAGAAACAGACAGAACTGAAATTTCACCAGTTCCTATCATTGCTAGATCAAGACCTTCATTCCTGTTTGGGCTCAGGGCCCAGATTCACAACTGAGCCTGACAATTAATCTGGACTGTAACTGGGCTTCTGTCCTTGGTAGGTCATAGCCCTGACTGCTCTTGCTTTGAGAATCTTTCATCCACAGCTAACAGAGTAAAACCCAGAGGGGGAAAAGGGGTCTGTACAGTTTTCTTCACTGTTTAAGTATTTCAGTTGCCTATAGACAAATTGAAAATTGGGGATAAATAAGAGTTTTAAAGGGAGTCAATTCCTGTCACTCTAGAAGCAAAACTTATGATGATTTGTTAGGAAATAACCTATATCCCAAGAAAAGTAAAACTAATAGGTAGATGCTTTGATGATATCCAAATTTTTCTAGCACAAAATATTTAATTTTTTCTTGTTATTCAAGAAACATTTTTATAATCCTGGGCACTGTAGCAGCATTGGAATGATGAGTATCTTTTATTGAAAGCATCATACACTTTTTATTTTCTTTTCAAAGTGTAAATGTGAAAAATATTGAATATGACAAAATATTGAAAATGCCAAAAATATTGAACATTCTGAATTTTATGTACCGGTCAGACTCAAATAAAGACATGAATGTTCAAGAAGCCACCTTTTTGCAAGTATCTGGTTGTTTCTATAGTTAAAATGCACAAACCCTGGTATATTTTAACCTCTCCTATATTTAAAACATTCCTCAAATGGTTTCAGGAGGATATGGAAGGTGACCACTAAGTTTTCCATTTGAGTACCTAATCCTCTTACAGAGAGGATGAGCACACATGCTGTCTCAGACACTCTTGCAGCCTTCTGACAAATATGTTACACACACGAGGCAAAAAGTGATGTTTCAGTGGACTGAAACTCAATTCCAGCCTGGGACGACTCCCAGACAGCCCCGGAGTTAACTAAGGGGGAGACTTCCACGTGTGTTTCTTCCTGCAGTCAGCAGGCAGCTCCAAACACTGGTTCAGCAGACAGCAGCAAACAAGCTTGGTGTTTTGCCATAACTGTGACAGAGTGAATTTCCAAGACAGGCAATTTTTGGCTATATTTTTCTCGTGAACAGACTGTCTCCCTTAGTGTGGGTAAAATAAACCCCACCATTAATTAGCAGTTCTGCAAGCCATCAGCCATTGCCACTATTCTACTATTATTACACTGCATTTCCTCAGAAACCTCTGGTTGTGGTAGGTTTTCAATTCTAAGCATTCTTGTTGGCACATGCTGGAAGGAGTATCTTTAAGTTGCATTTGGGTACTTCTGCCTGCAGGTTTCTGACACCTTGGGAAGTGGGAGAAGGGCTGTACAATGGTAACAACTCAGGCACAAAACACTAAGAGCATTGTCTGGCAGGGGAGAAGGTAAATCAGAAATACACTGGGTCTTCTCTCTCAACATTTTCTGGGTAGGGTAGGTAGAAGAGATTAGCAAGAATATTTTTTTGGTTTGACTACGAAAAATTACCTTGCTAAAGGGGGTATTTGTAAACTTCTGAAAATTCTACAGAAAACAGGCAACATATAACCACTTCATAAGGATTTCATATCAAATAGATGCCTGGTTGTCTAACTTCAAGAATAGTAAATGGAATCGTGTCAGGGCTACCTGTAGTTTGGAGGCCAGAGGCACACACATCCGATCCTGGCCAGTCCCACCTGCACCGTGGTGAAATGGGGAGCACGGCAGCAGGAAAGGGCAGAGGCTGCCACAGACAGCGATTCTGGGGATGAGAAAAGAAGGACAGAAGACTTTTCCTGTCTCTATTTTCCTTCTCAGCAGAATAGTTTTTCCCCGTTGTCTCAGGTACGACACACCTGCTCTCGCGAGAAGGCACCTTGAACAGCTGGTAATGAAACGTAGTTATGCTGAACAGAGACATCACCAGCCCCAGGCAAACCATGAGGGAGCTCAGCACTCCCTCACGTGTGGGAGCACACATCTCCCACCACTGAATGCAGCACGGGCCCTTTGCTTTGTGCTAGAGAATGTCTGAAGATACATATAATGCACGTATGTAGCCAAAAAATAAAGCAACACAACAGGCCACAGAAAATCTCCTATGTGTGGTGACAGCAGGGTATATATCGCTCAGACAAAGATGGCAGATGTGACAGATGTACGTTTCCAGAGCCACCAACTATTCAAAACGTGCAGCTGTGCAGGGACAGGGACTCCCATCAGCTATAGCCATTGGTAATGCTGGCAGAATCAAATATTCACCAACACAACCTGTTTCTCCAGTGCCACTGGCAGGCTGACCCCACGCCCTCATCCTTCACCCTTCCTGTGTTCTCCTCTGTTCCCTCCCCATGTGCGTCCGCATCCCTCAGGAAACAGGACAGGCTCCAACCAATTTGAGGCATTAAAGATTACTACTGTTTCTGGCATCATCAGTATTCTTAACTCTGCAATCTTGTCTAGATGTAAATCACTCTTTTCCTAGGCTTGCACTTTCAGTCAGTGTTAAAGATCGAATATCTGCCTAGCACACATAAGAGCTCTGAGGGGTCTATTTATAACCTTGTGAACACACTGTCAACTACAAGCTGTCTTGGCCAATACTAATTGAGTTATTTGTTAGCCTGGGGTATTTAAATATCAGCAGAATCCCTACTGAAGCTGAAGCTAGTATGAACCTCTTTGTATCATATCTATGTGGAAAAAATTGTTGTTTAAGACAAAGCAGGAGAAATCTTGAATACAGTAAAAAAACCAAAAACAAAACCCAGACTGAAAGTCTTGCAGGAAAGTCATAATTTTTATGCTGGTTCTTTGAATCATTTGATGAGCTGATGTTAGTTGAAGAGGAAAAGAGGACCCACATTCACTTTACAACTGAGTAAACTGAAACATGACTGAAAAGATACCCTTGAGTAGGCAGCAAGTCCAGGCAGAGATGGAAGCGGTGACACAGCCCCTCCTGCACCAGTGCGGGGTCTCTGCCAAGGCCAGCTGCTCTGGGGCTCTTGCCACCATGGTTTGGGCAGGCTGCTACCAGCCCAGCACCCTCAGGGGCTGTCCAGGACAACAGGGAGATGCCACAGTGTCCCCAGGGCCCGTTGTGTCCCCCTTGCAGGCTGGTGCACTCGCAGTGGGAAAGGCAGGTCAGTGTAATGGTACCTGCAGGGGATGCACTGCTGGTGTCACAGTCACCTGCCCACGGCCAGCAAACAGAAAACAGGTTCTCTTGCCTTT
Organism: Pseudotriccus pelzelni; assembly: GCA_035584735.1. Lineage (NCBI taxonomy): Eukaryota > Metazoa > Chordata > Aves > Passeriformes > Tyrannidae > Pseudotriccus > Pseudotriccus pelzelni. Next base: position 157,964 of record JAWMRA010000028.1, on the reverse strand, counting down.
CACACAGAATTTCAGATGCTCAGAAGGAAACAGATAATGAAGCTCCCTGAGATTTTTGATGGGATTTCGTAGGCTTTGGGTTTGTTTTTTTTAACAGTTTGGACAAAAAAAATCAACTTTGTTTTAGCACACATGGCATGGAAGATAAACTTAGGTTGTGGGATGCAAGTGAAGACATTAAAGACGTGTTCCTGAATGTGCTCTGGGCCTCAGGCAGAAAACTACAAACTAGGTAAAAGAAGAGAAAAGCAAGAAGTGAGCTGTGTAAGGCAGTAAGTACATCTCCAAAGCTATTGCTGTTTCCCAAGATACAAACTCAGATCTAACCAGCAGCGCAACAAGATAACATTCACCAAAATGTAGCTCATTTCTAGCCCTGCTCAGCTGCTGAGGGGAGTGAGTGGAGGAGTATTGCTGAGGGCACATTCACTGTTTTGTTTTGACCCCACTGCAGTCTCTAAAATGATCCACATAGTGAGGCACACGAATCCAGTATCAAAAATAGCCCTAAGAATGTTTTTGTTTTGGTTTGTTTCTTCTTTTTAAATAAGAAATATAAACTCTTTAAATATCTGTGTAGGGACTGGAACTGCCTTAGAAAGCCCACTACCTTCGTGCAGAAAGGAAGGCACAATCCGTATGAGCTGACAGAAGGACTCCCTTTGTCTTCATTAGGTTTGATACAGTCCCTTGTGTAAATAAGCAGTAGCAACTTTCCATAACGATGGAATCAAAAAATACCACACAGAAGTGGGGAAGAAACCACCTGGAATATAATTAAAATAAATTTGGTTCAGCAAATAAAGGAACCAGGTAACTTTTCCTAGAACAGGGACTGAGTGTCTGTTTTTCGGAGCAAGGATTGCTTTGCTCATTTGTTTGCTTTGTCTAACAGTTGACTGTCCATTAGCAACCACCTCCTATTTCATTGCAAAAGGTTTCCACAGTCTGATCACTTTGTAAAATGTCCCCCAGCCCGGGACAGAGATGGGATTTCACCTGCTCTATTGCTGACTTACATCATTACGACTCTGGCAAGCCAAACTGTGGTTCACGGAGAAAAGAAAATTGAAAACTGTTTCAATTTGTTCTTTGCTTACAGAAAGTTCAGAATTACTGCATCGGTCATGAATGTTAATAGACCAGCTGAGAGCTGTCGTAGACTGCTGGTGACACAATGCCCCATGGCAAACCCTGCTACAGTTGAACATTTGAGAAAGACCAACTCAAAGTTATAGAAAAGTCTGTTCCTACTTTTCGTTGTGTCTCAGCTGAAAGTACCTGGAAGTGGGGCTGTCCTGGAGGGGGAGGTTGACATGTTGCAGCCCTTCCCAAGCACCTCCCCGGGTTCATGGCTCTCATGCTGGGTTAGCCTCCTGAGACGTTCAAATACGAGTGGCCCCAATCTTATCACACATCAAGTGAGCCCTTTGGGCCACCAGGGAAGCCTGAGATGGGCACCTGCTCCCCAGCATGTCAAAGGTGCTGGCATGGGCGTGGTGCTGCTCCCACACTCTGAGCAGAAGCAGCTCTGCACTTCACACCCACACCCTCAGTTCCCAGACCATGAGCCATGCAGCCAAAAGACCACTGTGAGGTGTGACAAGATGTGTGCCTGAGAGCCACCACAACAAGAACCTGAAGAAGAGACTGAGGCAGACCCAGTTTTCCAATGCAGATATTGTTCACCTTAGCTGGAATAGCCTTCTTTCTCTTTGCTCAAAGCCCATCTCATTCACCCCTTGCTGCCTACCTTGCACAGGAGGTACAAGGTGTCCTGGTCCACCAGCCCTAAATCCATCCCCCCAGAGCACGATTCACACACTGAGGAAAACAAATATCATCCTGTCACTTATGTGAACAAGCACTTTTAACCTGGCTGGGTGACGACTGCTTCCAGATCCAAGCTGTTAAGTACAGGTCCTTCTGGTGACCTCAAAGCTTGCTTATACCCCTGAAAAAGAACCTATACCCCTTTCCTTACAGCTGATCTAGATGCTACTGCAATTCTCAAGTCACTGTTAGAAGGCTGCCTGATGACAGCTGCACCACAAATTGTCACTCAGGCTGGTGAGGTGCAGGAGGCTCCTTGCTGCTGTCAAAGAGCTGAGCAGCAAGGCCACGAAGCAGCACAAAGCTGTCCTGTTAAAAAGAGCTCAGAAAGGGCAGGATGAACTAGCCCAACCCTGCAGCTTCCTATGTACTGGGGCAAATTCCACTTCTAACACAAGAGCACCAACTTAAAAATCCAGGATGGATTAGCCTGGATTCAGGCGCATGCAAGAGAACTCAAAGTAACTGTTCAGCAGATCTCTTTATTGGCTCTCAGCCTGACTTAGGAGACCAACACTTCTACCACCCCTTGGATGTTCTGTGCAAAGTCATGACCTAGAAAGGGTTGATGCCTTCCAAGGACTGTGTTTCAGTATAAAGTTAGATCTCTATTTGTAGAGCTCACAGAACCTTTACCACATGATCACAACCCTACAGGCAGCACCTGCAAGGTAGGCTGTGACTTTACTCTTTCTAGCATTTATCCTGTCTGCTCCCAAAGCAGGAGCCAGGGCTGTGATATTAAAGGCATGCTGATGCTCCACCATATGAATGACAACGGATTGCCAGATACAGACTTTGGCAGTTTAGGATTACTTAAACATATAGGTATGGTAAGAAAATAATTACTATGAAGTCATGTCATCAGAAGTTCAAAACATTCCAAAAGAGAGGTGCTCGTTTACAAATGGTACTCCACAATTTAATGCTCTTACTGAGACTCTCCAAACCACGTGCTGCTCGCTCACTCCCCCCTCTCACCCCTGCTGCAGAGCAGAATTGGAGGCACAAAAGGTGAAAATCACAGATTGAGGGAAGAACAATTTACTGGAAACAGCAACGACATAAGAAAGTGAACAGTAACAGCAACAATATTAACCCCAAAATGTACAGGATAGGCAAATGATTCACACACCATTGCTCAGAAGCAGCACCACCCCCACGCCCCCTCCCTCTGACAGAACAGCCTCTGGGTCCTGGTCATGCCCCCTCCCAGCCACTGCAAAAATTAACCCTGTCCTGGCCCGAACCAAGACACTGTCCAATACTGTTTGGAATGTGTGTGTGCGTCATGCAGGAAACACATATTTTTCTTAAGTAGGATCCTGGTTTTATCCCTTCGGATGGGAAGGAAAAGCTTTGGGAATAACCCCCTAGGCTCTAACTGGTAAGGTTCCTGTCTGCAGGAATGTTGGGTTCTCCCCCCAGATTGGCTAACAATATTTTCCTGGAGAATGGGCTACACCTCTGTTACAGAGGTCTTGTTCAATCACTAATTGCAGAAATAGTTACTAATTGTATGTTCATCATTCTGTGCTCAGCCAGAGAGGCTGGGGCTGGATTTGTAAAATACTGATTACTCAAAGCTTCAGCTGTTGCCAAAGTGATCTGTGCTTTGATTCTCTAAAGCACTACAAACCAGGGAATAACTTGAAAAGTGAAGCCATGGGTATTCTCCCCCCCGGTGGTCTGTGTGATGCCAGCCTCGTTGTGCCACAGTGCTGTCAGAATAAACACATTTGGATTTCCAGAGCACAGGGTGCTGTGGTGATGGACAGCTCAGGAAAGCTGCTAATGCATAAATTGTCTACTTAGACCTTTGGAAAACATTTTCCTGTGGCATTTGTGAGACTTCAAACTAATCACCCACATTGGAGGTTGTGCTACAGATGCCCTGAGCTATAGGTACACACATTAAACATACCAAAGATTTTTATCTCTGAATGAAATAGCTCCAAGAATAGCCCGACGTCCTGTCAAAGTAACAAATCTCTCTGTTGCTCTACAGAAATCAGCATTAGTCCCTGCCTAGAACTTGCTGCAGGTTGAGCCTTGGACAGCAGCTGCTGCAGATGGGAAAAAATCCCCTTCTCAGACACTTTTTTCCTGGCAGCACACATTTCTCACGAGCTGTTGGAACAAAACTCTCACAATAACGTTGCAACCTTGCGTTAAGCACGACGGTGGTACAGCCTTGAACCAGCTCTGAGAGCTTGGGCACTGCAGGCAGAGCAATAAGCTGGGAGAATGTCTGTCACCTCTTCTGACACCATCCAGAGCGTGTAAAGCACCTAAACCCTGCCCCCTTTCCCTCAGAGCACACAGGTAGGTGCTTTACCTTCATCAAGTGAAATGGGAAGTGTGAGAAAGCCCCTTTTCAGGTACAGAGGGCTTTCCCTTGTTACACCTTTGTATTCTGATTCGAGTATGTGCTTGTTGCAATGAAGAGAGACAGGAATCCACGCCTGGGAACGTAGCTGGGATACGTCTACGAAAGATTCCGAAGAAATTATGCCAGAGAAGAACCAGAGGGCTGCCCACATTTTTAAACCATACTTAACTTTCATATTATTGCTTTAATTGACTGATAGGTAAAATTTGCCTCAGCATGGGCCGTTACTAACTCGGGCAGTCCAGCAAGGTTTGGGGACAGAAGGAACATGCTGTGTGTCTGTGCAGACACTCACCTCCAGCACATACCCTGGGAAAGAAACCAGCAGGACCTGGGAGAAACTCAAAGTGAAGCTGCAAAGAACAGACAGAGCAAGAAGGTTGAAATGTTTCCCCTCTTCTCTTAAAACATGTCATGAAGTATTTCACATTTTTACTTGATTTTTTGGTACTCTTTTTGCTCACTACCAACATACTATTTTTATTTCTCTACAGATGCATCTGAGGATTTTTGGAATATGCTTCTGTCCTTCAGACATGTTTTTCAGACATGTTTTTCAGACAGGAAAAGTAAACAGAGCTCTTCCCACCCTCAGCCAGCAGAAACGCTCTTCCCAGCCTCCAAAAATACCCACCACTTTTTCCCAGTTCTTTCCTTTTTCTTTTATTTAAAATACAGCCATAACAAATATCCCAGATCCTATCAAAGTCACGGTGAGCACCTGGGCGAGAGCCCTGTTGTCATGGTACCTCCAGGGACTCGCCACAGGCAGGCAGAGACACTTCTGTTGGGCAAAGCAGTGCCTGCTTTAGGGAAGTCAGGTTTAAAAGATCAAAATGCCTGAAAGCTCTCTTCCCCACCATCTGAGATGCTTTTAACTAAGATCTGGGTTTGCAGGAAGTGGATGCTACGCACAGGAATAAACCCCACCCGTTTGCAGCACAGGGCACCCAGAGAGAGGCAGTGCTCCCAGCGGAGCTTTGTGGTTGGAAGCACGGAGCAGGAGCAGTTTGCTTTCAGAAGAATTTGCAAGGGGAAAGCTAGAAACTCGGGTTTCACTTAGGCAGCCTGCAAAGTGCCTTATCAAGAGGGGTAGATGGCTTTTCCCCCTCTGCAGTCCAAAGGGGGTTGCAGAGAGGGCTGTGTTACCTCTCTCTCTCCCGTGTCCGAGAGAGACAACCCCAACAGACATTTACTGAGCCTTTGGGAAGGCAGGGGAGAAATAGAGAGGATAAAGAGGCCCTGGAGAGGGCAGGAACTTGCCTTTTTCTCCTGGGGCCTGGTGCTTACACACCACTGTCAGGTATTTAAGTTTCTCATGTTCTGGCCTTCTAAATAAACTTTAGAATTCTTTCCACTGCCTTGGCATTTCTGGGTATACCTGCATATCTTACTTTACACACAGGTAGGATGTCTTTTTAGCAGTGGTTGAAATTTGGGTTTAGTAAAGAAGTTTCAATTTTTTTCTTTTAATACGATCTCCAAAATTTCAGTTTTGGGGAAGGCTCTTTGTTCTTTCTTAAGAAAAAGTTCTATATTCAGGTGTAAAATACAATTTCAGGCTAAAATATACCAGAGTCAGCCCAGCCTTTTCTGCAGGGAAGCCAATGCTGGAAGCTGGAACTGTCAGCTTGACAAAGAAAATGCTGGTACAGGTCCCCATCCTGCCTGCTTCCAACTGGGGTCACAGCCCAGACACTGCCATTGCTCTGGTTGCCTCATGCCTTCATCTTTCTCCTTTATAAAATATTGGTTTGTCTCAGTTGCATCCGTACGTGGAAGAAAACAAAAGGCTGCCATATTCTCAAACCCTGCTCTGTGGCTGAACAATCTTCCCACCAATCTTCTCTGGTTTACAGTCTTTTGAGATGAGATGAGATGAGATGATGTGGAGATACACAGGACGCAAGGAAGCCAAGGGAGACCCTGGCATCATTCTATTGCTCCAAGCTCAACCAAGGAAAAAAACTACTCATCACCTCCTCTCACCTTCTCGGTTGCCTCCTGCACCCTCTGCCTCCACCCCCAAAGCTGAGCAGCTCCTGCCCAGAGCTCTCAGCACAGACAGACTCTCTCAAGCTGCAGGAGTAGAGCCTGCTACAGAAGAGGAGAGCAGTGCATTTACTCTGCTTGAAAGAATTTCACACTTTCCCACAGAAAAGGTAAGAAACGTGTATCAGTAAGGCAAAAACATGTTCCAGGAGTGCAGTGGTGCTGGCAAAAATTGAGGAGGACTAAGAAGGAAGTGGCTTCTTAGACACAGTGCAGGTTACAGGAGATGAGCTCCCACAGCAACACAACAGGCATTTCCCTGGGTTCCCCCTGACACAGGCTGCTGTTGATTCTCAGAGATCTACAATCACAATTGCTTTATGAAAAAGAATCCAAACATACTTTTAGAGGCAGGCACTGTGCAAAACAGCTTACACAGAATGAAAAAAATAAAATAAAAGCCCCCTTAATTTACCCATCTCTGAAGCTTGGAATAACTGCAAAGACCATCCACGGGCACTACTGGCTGCAAATTTGTCAACAGGGAAGTCTTTAAAGGACATTGTACCGCTCTTCTTATGCCCCCCTATTCTTACCTTTCAGGCTGAAGTTTTTCCCTGGTACAGGCCACGGGATACCAAAAGCAGAAGGCTTGTGCACTTCCAACCCATCTGAAAGCTCCACAAACCTGCTCCAAAGGCTGCTTCTTCCAGATGAATAACACCCCTTTCCGTGCCTACACGTTTCCCAGTGCGCTCAAAGCTTAAGCCAACAAAATTCAAGTCTACTAGATATTCTACTATCATTTACAGAGCAAGTCCAGGGGCACTAAGTATAGATGTATTATCCAAGCTGCCCTGACACCAGCTGAAATTTTTCTTTGCTGATATTTGGACTATGCCAACACATTTGTTCTGCTTTTGGAGGAAACACTGAAATCCAATTTGAGAGAAGAAAAATTACATAGGTACATGCTAGATCAACAACGAGGATAGGGGATGCTTTGGGAAGAGTCTAGGAACAAAGGAAATACACAAATATGGCTTTTCTAGGCTCCAGCTGTTTGGGACTCAAGGACTTCACAACCTCAAAGTTGCTGTTTCTGTGCTAAAGAAAGCCTATTGATACATCCAGTGTACTTTGAGTTCCATTCTACCATGAAAAATGCTCACCTGAAGAAGCAGCTGAAGTGAGATGTGGGAGAGCAAGAAGCCTCGTGATGTCATGCAGTGTCCTTGAAGCTCTCGTTTGCTGTCAGTCACTGTCCTCATGTTACGTGAACTGGACAAGCAGCACTCGACAATCCTCAGACTAGATGTTATCTCTGAACATCGCAAGCCGATTTGGTAAGACAAGTCAAAAAGGAAAGTGTTTCTAACGTTGAGAATGCTGTATTAGGCATGTAAGAAACTGTAAAATTAGGAATTAATCATTAGTATGGGAAATGTCAAAGCCATGAGTGATGATATTGTATTTATGGAGAATTAGTATGTCTGATCCTGTACAAAGTGGGAACACCAAGCTCCTCTGCTGCAGTTTTAGACCAAGTCAAAAAGGCATGTTTACAAAATGCTCCTTAGGGAGAAAATCCAGTCCCTAAAAAAGGCAAAACACAAAGCTTTTACAGTGAACACGAACCACATAAACCCCTCTGTGAGTTCTGAGTGCTCCAAAGGCTTTGCTCTGACACCCAGCTGTCTCCCTCCTGGATGTTCCAGGGCTTAAAGCTCAAGCAGTGCAGAAAATGCTTTTCAGCAGGTCATCACAGGCGGGAGGTTGCAGGAGGAATGAGCCTCAATACCGGCCCATGGAGGGAACCACAAAGGCAACCAGGCTCAGAAAGACTTTGCATCATTTTTGGTGATTGCTGGCCTTTGAGCAAACAGAAATGGCAAAGCCAGGGGGGCTCTACTAGCTGAGGAGTGGGATCCTGAGGCTCACTCTCAGGTGTAATCCACCCACTTTCCCTCCAAACCACCCACCTCTGAAAGAAATCCCTGCTCCCCTGAGCAGGAAGGAGTCACAAGTTACCTCCCCACAGCAGGAACAGAGAGGTGGAAAGAAGTAAAAAGGAAACAGCAAAACAGTCACAGGAAGAAGAGCAGATCAGGAACACAAAAGGCAAGAGAAGGAGGAGAATCACACAGCAGAAAAAGCAGAAATTTGAAAAGAAAGGTTTAGAAAAGAGCAGGATATTTAAATCAAGAAGCAATTAAAACAATCAGTGCCAAAATGCCTGGAGACCAGCCCAGAAGCTTTGGCAGCCGGACAGCGCACTGGCAGAATCTGCACCAGGAATCACTTCTTCACCAGGGCCCTTTTATTACTCAAAATACAGCAGTTTTGAAGCTGGATGAGTAGAAAATGTTTAAGTGCTTTGTTAAAGGCCTCCAGAGATGTCCTATGCAAATAGAAGCTCACTAATCCCATAGAAAAACTTCAAAGCCCCACATGAAGGGTGACACTAAGCATTAGTAACAGCAAGGGAAACATCCCACCACCCAAAATGTGGTTTTACCAGCTCATGACCCATGTCTACATGGGCAGTGGTGTAACACTGTCATCTCCACAACATTCAGAGAGATGCTTCCTTTGGTTATTTTTTTGCTGGGTGAGAAAAACCTGTGAGCTGTGAGACAACACAGCTCAAGTGTTTGTCTCATTTTGAGCTGTCAAGGAGGTTCCCCCAGTTCCCTGGACTTTGCTGTTGGGCAAATTTGGGCAAGGGACAGCAAGAGGAGAAAAATGGTGCTGCACACAGGGCACATCAAGCTAAGCAAGTCACAACTTTCAGGTGTGCATCTCTGAAACTTCACTGTTTAAGACAACTGTGCTCATCCTTGAGCATGGTACACAGGAATGAAATAAACTGGCAGCAGAGGAGAGGAGGGAGCTCTGCCACTACCCCAGCAAGTCCTCATGGACTTGAATCACCTCTGAGACTTTGGGCAAGGAGGAAATGAGATTAAAAGAGACGCATCTGGAGGACAGACAGAGTTGAGCTGATGAGCAATATTAACGTTCACACTTTTGTGCTGCCAGGAACGCAACGTCTGAGACCTGTTGACCTGTTCTCCTGGATACGCTCGCACACAGATGAGATGGGAAGTGTCAGACTCTACAGCTCCCCCCTAACCCACTCCAACCTGACGATGGGGGAAACTCTCCTGCCGGCTGCTTCTTGAGCTTTTTCAGCCAGTCCCCACGAAGCCTTCAGTCACACTCTGAGAATGGAGCCCATCCCATGGGCTGCATCTTATCCTCTTCCTGCTTTCAGGGACCATCTCCTCCCCTGCTCAGGTGCTAATTAAGGCAATAGATGTAACTCAGCACTTTGCCAATGCAATTTAACTACTGAAAAAAAGATATAGAAGAAATGCTTCACAGTCTACCAGTGATCCAAAGTTGAGGGAGCTGAACTCCAGGGAATCTTTCTTTTCAGTAGTTTCACAACAGGTTGTATAGTACAGTTATTTTTTCCCCCTATGTATTGTAGCCCCACTTAATAATCAAGGCATGGAAAACAGATTAGCATCAAAAAGGAGCACAGATCATTTCCATGCCCGGGGAGTTGTTGATGCTGTGGAGCTCCTGCTGCCATCAGTCAGTTCCCACCTGTCCCATCTCACATGGTGTGTTAACAATAACAGACCTCAAAGTTTCTGAGAGCCAAACTCTCACGTTGCACAGAGGCAATACAAGAGCCCAGGTTTCACTGGGCACTGCCACCCCAGAGAGTTCCTCATTTCTGGTCCATGAGACAAAGCACTAAGGCAGTGTGAATAATAAGAAAGGCAAGAGACTTATCAGAGGGGTCACTTCCTCCTCCAGTTGAAATCAAAACCTCAGATCAGCTTTACAACTCATGGATCGTTAGGGCTGATCCAAAAGCTCACACTGATTGCTCTGGAGTGTGTCCTACCTGCCTGCGAGCTCTTACAGCCTTCTTTGACAGAAACAAATTGTTTCCCTGACTTCTGTTGGCTGAGCTAGATGGCCCTTTGGATTCCCCTTGCCATTTTCTTGATAACATTACCTGCTTTTCTCTTTTTTTTTTCTCTTTTCCAGATTGATACCAAATAACTCGTCCCTTGACTAAGACCGGGGAACATGCAGAAACAAGCAGAAACATTTTGATACCAGAAATGCATACAATTTTTAATAGATTCCTTGGAGCAATTTTGCATGTATCTATAGAAAAATACTAAGCTGGTTTGTATGGCACTTGTTTGTTATATTGTATTTAAACTCACAAATACACAGAGCCTGGTGAGTCAGTCTTGATTGTCCTAGAAAGAGATTAATATCATACCAGAAAAAATAAACACGTGGGCTCCTGACACTAGCTTCTACACTCAGGTTCACAGAGATGCAGTTCCTCCACAATTCATGATTTCTTCTTCAACTGTGTCCTAACCTCTTATCCTGTTCCTTAAAACAACATCAGTCCACCCCAAGGATACACAGGGCTGCAGCTCAGGCTGCAACTTCTTGACCTTCTTCTCAGTCATCTCAGTCCCTGTTCCCATCAGTAGCTTCCTGAGGCAGGTTATGTGCCCCACGTGGTAGTGAGGGAGTGAAAAAATGCATTCTGCCAAGGGCAAAACCCTCATTCCCTTTCTATTCTTTTCTTCCTTTGTCCCTGAGGCTCAGGAAGTGGTGAAACAGTTAGGACAGGCCATCATACAAAATAAGACTGGGACTAGACCTTGGGCTTCTTTTTAAGAGAGCTTAATAAAGTGAACCCTCATCTTTCAAAGGCTTAATGGCATGGGTTCAGGCAAAACCTAATCAGCTTATTTGAAAGGATGAAAAGGGAAAGTGGAATACTCTGAAACAGGATGGTTTCTGAGGCTGGGTAGCTGCAAATTTTTCTCGGAATTAATCACTCCTGTTTCTGCCATGCTTGACTAAAATAAAAAAAGAAAACCCTGTAAACTGGGACAAATATTAAAACCATTTGTCACCACAAAGGCTATATTACAGATAGACAAGATCCTTGGATGAAGGCAATAAGGGTTTTTGAAACAAACAAAAACCTCTTGCTGTTCATTTACAAATTTATGACCTTAATTCAATAATCTTTCTCTGTAAAAAAATGGTGCCGTTTCTAAGCAGCACATGAATGGCTTTCTGAACTGTATGTGCAGTGATTTTGCCACATCTGCAGTGGTATCAGGCCACTCACCTCATGCCAGGATCCCAGGGCAATTACTAGCAGGGAAGATAATTACCTCCTCAGGCAGTGCTGCTTTGTTTAAGACGAAACTATCGACACGAAACTATTGACACATCGAAGTTGGGCAAGGAACAAGGGAAAACCTGTGCCCATACACGCTGTCATTCTCTACAGCACACGTTCACAGCGTATTGGACTTGTATTTAGGACAGCTGAGTTAATAACTGAGATGATCTGTTCAGGGAGACAGTCTATGATTTACAGCAAAATTACTTGTTAAGCATCGGCAACGCCCTCGTTTGGCACAACTGTACAGAAGAACAAGGAAACAGCTGGAGGTACAAGAACACCCCCCCTGGAAGCATCTGACAGACAGGAAAAGCAGCAGCACCAAACCCCTTCGGCTTCCATGGGACCTGGTGATGCACAAGGTGCAGTCTGAAGCCTTCTCTGAGGAACACAACCTGGATTTCACACGTGGGTGTAGCACAGCTGCCTCCACCAGCCAGAAACTCTCTGCTAAACTTCACTCTGAATATCTACTGCTGCTGGATTTAATTACTCCAGTCCAACACTTGGCTTTAGACTGTTTGCTTCTCACTTGCCAAAACAGTGGCTCCATCCCACTCTCCTAAAGTAAAACAACCCAAACTGTTGCTGCTGACAATAGAGCTAATATTTACAAATAATTACCAAAAATATTTTAAGTTTTGTGGATCTCTCGGTAAAAGATGACAATTACAGATAAATTTGCAACATTAGATGTGAGTCACAATAGATAAAATTCCCTGGAGAGCTGGTACCTACAGATATTTAAATCACTGTGTAAATCATATAGACATTGCACATGCAGAGGCTCTTTTAACACAGCTGATCTGATGATTTCTGCCTCATGCAAGATAATATGTATACACCAGAGTGATGCTGTATTCCTCTTCAATCCTGCACAGGTGCCAAGGCTGATGTTGGGTGATTTATCATCCCACACTCTCGCTAAAACTCCTTCAGAAGACAGTACCAGTGTGTGCTGGCCACACTTCCTTTTTTCTTTGGGTTTTAGAAATGAAACATGACTTTTTGAACAGTACCTTCTGTGGAAAACACAGACATTTGAAGTCCAAGAGGTTTCAATCAAAAGTGAATTTGGATTCTCCTTTTTGCCCCCTTTTTCACCAGGGAAAGGATATATCAAAACGTGCTTTGTGCTTTACACCGAATGCAATATTAGCTGTAATAAAAAATAAATTATCTACAAAGTTTCATCATATTTTTTAAAGTTTCTGTATATTCTGGCACATTTTTTTGTGACCTGTATTAATAGTTCAAAAGGACAAAACCCTGTCCTACTTCTGCCTGGCACCCTTGCACAGAAAGACATGTCCTGTTAGGCTTTAAAGGAACCTGTGGAGGCTGCTCAAGAGAAAGCTCTTAAGCAAAGAACATTTCTACCCATAACCCAAGGCCCATACCACCTGTTGTTATACAAGCCTCTCCTCCCTTACTTCTAACAGCCATTGTTTCAATGCCCTGGAAAAATCTGATGTGCGGGGCCTCCCCCTCCTTGGGCACCAGAGGTTTTCCATTGCTTGGAATGTGGAGACGTACTTGAGCAGGCTGCTAAGTTCAGGCCCCGTGGTTCCTGTACAGTTGTAAGCGATCGTGGTGGCGTTTGCCACGTGGGCTGATCCATGGGAAATGGTGCATTGCCTTTGGGGGGCAGGTGTCTGAGCCCAGGAGAGCTGTCAGCAGGTGCTGGGGCAGCCCCTGTGCAGGGTGGTGGGGAGGCAGCAGCAGCAGCACAGCCTCTGCAGGCAGGGGCTGCACTCCTGGGGCGAGAGAAAATCCCTTCCCAGCCCTCCAGAGAGCCTGCACTTCCACTCCTTTAAGTAGGTTATGGGCACCAAGGGGAGCAAGAACCTGCAAATTAATCTGCTCTCTGCCCACCCGCAGTACCAAAGTGTGCAACGTCAGAATAAAGAGACTCCCTGGAGAGAGCAGTGCTGACAGCAAAGCCAGCCCCAAACTTTCCAGGCTGAATTAAACTCAACAAGACTTCTTAAATTCCTGGGCGATTAGTTTGTGGCTTCAAACTTTCATGGATGCTGTAAGAGGTAGGGTAACATTTTTCCAATGCTTGCTGAAGTATTTAAAAACTGAGGCTCAGGGAAAATAAGACACATGCCAGATTTAGATGTTTGAATTGAACATACATTCCAGCTGGGAAGCAAGGAGATTTTGGGAGCTGAATTTACAAATTCACATGTCTATTTTATGAGGATGTTAAGAGTGGCTAAAATAAAAAAAAAAAAGCAAAAATAAAGCTATCCAATTTACATACAATGCTCACCCTACATTGCCATGTGTCAGCAGGTTTAACGCTCAAGACTGCTCACCAATAAATTCCTTCTAATTCATGTCATGTCAACATCAAACGGCATTACAGCGAACATCAACAGGAACTGGTAACACACGAGATTTTCCTTACATTTGTGAGCAGTTTCATTCTGTAAATATCTCTTTTCCTACTGCAGTCCAATAAACATCTCTAAGATAGAAGCAGAAGGCAGGTGAAAATTCAGCTCTGGTTTTGAGACTGAACTTATTTACAGGAATTTAAAATCTCTACTCCAGTTCCCCTGAATTCTCTTGAATTCTGCAAATATCATACTTATGCTTTAGGTTCTCTGCTTCAAAGCTTCACAAGCCTGCAGAGGCTCCAGGCATGTGCACTGGGCTGCATATTCCAGAAGTGCATGTCCCAGAAATACATATGCATGAAATGAAGAACCAAACAGCAGGGAAAAACATTTTGCTTCATTTTCTGCAATGTCTACGATGAAAACAGAAGTGGGGAAGAGATAATTTTGGCAGCATCTCCACCTTTATGTGAACTATGGAACATAAATCAGTTCGAGGCTCTCTTACTAGCACACGAAACGTTCCATTAACAAATGAATTGTTCTCTGGGAATCAGGCCTAGAAACCACCCTAATGTTAAGTTTGTTAGAATTTAAATCATATTCTGCTGTCATATTGTGCTGTCCAACACAAACACGAGCACCTTCATCTCTGCCAGCTGCTCTCTCCCTTCTGCAGGTTCCTTCACACAGCCTTTCGGAGCAGTGAGGGAGTTAAAAATCAAAATGTTCTTTACTGAAAGATCAGATTCAAAATCAGGGAAACGGGAGGAAATAGAAAATATACATTAACTTGCCCTTAGCAAATGTTACGTAGTTTGAGGTAACTTCAACCTGACTAAGGGTACCTCGCCCTGCATCAGAATAAGGACACATTCTAATGTGCACATTGAATTTAAAACCCAAAGGTTTAAGCAGTTACCGCTGAGTGCTGTTCACTCTGTATGATCTCTTATGGTAAACACCACACAGACCCCTCAGGAAGGTGATGCTGATTTCCATGCACACAGAGCCCAGCCTGGCTCTGCAAGTCCCCAGCTTTCTCTGCCCAATCCTTCACCGGGAAAGGGACACACTCAAACATTCCCTTTGGTTGACGATCTCAAATGTTCTTATTGGAGCCCTGTGTCCACAACCATTTCTGATGTCAAAATCCCCCTGCAGCACGGTGCTCAGCAGCGTGGTCTCTGTGCTGTCTGACACTGCGAAGCAGCACCCAGAGCATGAATAACGATGCCTTAGCTTTGCCCTCCCACTCTCCTAAATTCCACATGGTTGGGAGCTATCTCATAAATGCTTACAAAATACAATAAAACTAAATCACAACAAGCAGGCAAGCAACAAGCAATTAACTTAGGCAAAACTCTACATCTCCAAGCAAGGACAGCAAGCCGATGAGGATGCCCAAGGGCACAAGTGCTCTGCAGTTGGGCAGGATCACATCCCCGACCCACAGACTGGCAAATACAGAGCAGCAGGCGCTGTGGAGATGCAGACCTGGCACTTGCACCAGGTCACAGGGAAAGCACGGGCGAAATCAGATCTCCCACAGCATTGTCCCCACCTCATCCTGCCTCAGCAGTTTAATTTACTGGGAGAAGAAGCTCTTTAAACAGATTGCTCTGCCTTCGTGGCTAACAGGACAGAAATGTACACAGTAAGTAAACAAGCATGATTTGTGTGGGCTTCTACAGGGAAGCCTCTCTTCAGAGAAACAGGGAGAGGACCCAAGGTGTGCTCCCTCACTTCTGTTTTTTGAGGAGTTCAGTAGGATTTGAAACATTCTTGCAGCTGGGAAATATTACCAATGTGCCCGTCTCTTGCATTTACTTGGATTTGTTTAACTCTTTTGAACTATTTTTACACACAGAATTCAGGCATGTTGACTCAAAATACGGGGTCTGACCCTAAACCACGCTGAGCATTTCAGGGCACTGGTCTCCAAGAGGGAGCGTGTCCAACGCAGAGAACCAAAGTTGTGCCATGAGCTTGGCCTCAGCTCCAGCACAGCCCAGCAGCTTCAAACAACTGTCAGCCTGCTTTTGATCCAGACAGAGGTGAAGAACTTTTACCACCTAATCCCCCGCTATCAAGAATTTCCAGGCAACAACTGGACACGTTTTTACTAAAAACAAACAACGCAAAGAGCCATGGCAAAATTCATTCCAAGTCAGAGCATTTTCACAGTTTCCAAAACATCTCACAGACACTGCGGGAGTAAAGAAAAGTTTCAGGTTTGAGCAAAACCTTTAGTTTAACAGCTATTGGCTTTGCAGTTTTCACAAACCAGGGGTACACACCATGAGAAAAGCTTTTACTGTAACAGGGACGGCCCCACGTTTACCCTTCGCAGCGTTCACCTGGTCACCAGCCGGGCTGCGGTGACACTCAGAACGGCAATATTGCTGTGCCCCCTCCCGGGCACCGCCGAGCGGCCGCACCAACCACCGCCCGGGGAAAGCTCCTGCGCCACGTGAACTTTTGAACTGTGCAAGGACTTCACCTCCATCAACAGCACGGACAGGGGAAAGAGAAAAGGCAGCATCAGCTAAAAAAGAATGCAAATGCAGTCATGTAAAGTGCTGTAGCTGAGGGCACTACCCGGAAAATGCCTGATTAGAATATTCCCTTTTTTTGACAGCGTTATTTTCCTGGAGGGCTGCGGTGAGCCACGTGCAGCCCAATGCTTGATCAGAGGGGTGATTAGAACTGATAGGGCAGTCGCTCAACTGTAATGTCCTCTACTCCTGCCAAGTAGAGGATGCCAAATTGCTAATGTAAATAGCCCCTTTTGATGTCTTAAAGCCCTGGAAATGAAAGGCGATTTCCTGAAAGATCAGTCTCTGGCTGACTTTCTGTCCCAGCACAAAACCTGATCTGCATACAGGTCTGATTGCCTACACAAACAAGACAGGATCTTATGGGACCAGATTTCCTTTGCAGAACTGCATACAAATGACTACCTTGGCAGAATTTTCCTCATGCCCTAATGCAGCTCTGTGTCTAGTTGTCAGCACAAAACTGCAAACCAGACCTTCTGTCAGCTCACGTGTTAAAGTATTAGTTAAAACAAACGCCATGTTCCAGGGATTCAGATCCACACAAGGACATGCCTTCAGTTCATGGGGTGCCAGTATCGCAGTTTGAGGCCATGTCTGACTCTCCCAGCGAAGCAGGGAAACCAGTCTGCAATTCAATTACACTGGCTTATTAGGATTAGCAGACAGCAAACCTCTCTGCACAGATACGAAAGTTTCCTGCTTCCCATTTTTTATTTTCAGGCACTGTTCCCTGTTCAGATGGCAACACACAAGTGCCTTGAACTATGTGGACTGGGAATGTAAAGGGGTGCTGAGCCCCACCATCATCTACAAGTACCTGACAGGAGCTTGTATCCAGCTGGGGGCCAGTCTCTTCTCCCAGGCAGCTCTCAGTAAGACAAGAGGGCATGGTCTTAATCTCTGCCAGGGGAGGTTTAGGTTAGATACTAGGAAGAAATCTTTTACAGAGAGGGTAATCAGCCACTGGAATGGGCTGCCCAGGGAAGTGGTGGATTCTCCATCCCTGGAGGTTTTTAAGATGAGACTGGATGTGGCATCAGTGCCATGGGCTGGGAACCACAGCAGGGTTGGATCAAGGGTTGGACTTGATGACCTCAGAGGTCCTTTCCAACCCAGCTGATTCTATGGTTCTGTAATTTCTGATGAACTATTAATAATGATCATTGGTAGCAGGTGCCCAGGGCACACCTGACACCTCAGGCTACAGGCTGGGTGTTAAAAAAACCCTGTGAGGAGTGTTTTTTTGTCTTCACACCAATGACTGAGCTGTGATAACTCCCCTCCGGGGAGCTATCAGCACCTTCACCCCCAGTCTGAGGGGACATGTCTGCTGGGGCCATACTGAACTGGCGTAACAGGCAGCTGTAACATCTAGACCATCAAATACTCCAAAAATATCCCATGGCTCACAGGGTTAAGTCACCCATAGTGAAATTCCCCAACCCGGGGAAGGCACTGGGCAATCCCACCTGAACCTGAGCATATATAAATCCTGTGGTTTTGGGACTTCTGGTACCTCTCATCAGATCCAGAGGAGGACCAAAACTTCAATAGAACTGCCACTGCCACTCTCAACAAGACTGCTATCATTACCTCAACAGAACTGCCACCATCACCTGGACCAAAAGGTTTCCTTTACTTTTACTTTGCCCCCAGGGGGCCCACGTGGTGCTCAGCACAGGCGATAATGAACACTGTTCTGTTCTTGTCCCAGGGTGCTGGGTTATATATCTCTCTTGGAGGGTTAAAAGCAGTTTTCCATTTATCATTGCATTTATTGTAATTTTTTTTTTAGTAAATTGTAACTGTGACTTCTAACCTCTGTTGAGTTACATTCATTTCTTCTGCCAGTTTGCTTTTAAACCAGCACATCTTTGGTTTTTAAGTTTGCATATATATTATAAAAAACACAATACACGGGTTTTTTTTTGTGTGGAGCAAAAGAACTTTTGGTTTTAGTTAATGTATCACAATTAAATTACCTAATGTACATAAGACCTGCAGAGTCTTGGAAACAACAGTGGGTGGAGTTTCCTAGAATAGGGTGATACGTTTTATGACTGGGAAGGAACACACGCCACCTCATTTTAATGTTAAGTCACACAGCTCAATCCACACAGTCGAGCAAGAGCTGAGAGCAGGAAGCAAGAGGGACTTTTTGTCAGGGTAACTATTCAGAGAATGGGAAAGTTAATTTAGTAGCCTGAGGCAAACAGTTAAAAGCAGCTGAAGTCAATTATATTTGTTTCTACAAAACAGTGTATCTATTCCCAGCTTAAGCCAGCCCATAGTATACATTAATAACTCATTTTAACGCTGTTTCTAACATTTAGAGAGTTAACAGTACAAAACGCAATACTGCAACACATGCTGAAAATTAGTTCAGAAACTGATTTTTTCACCATTTTACTTGATTATAAAAGTCACAGTACTTAATTGAATATATGCATATGTAGTGGATTTAGATACACAGACTGAGTATTGAATGCAAGTCTTTCAAGTAACCTGAAAGTCATTTCCTACCGAGGCACAAAAAACTTACACATAATCCTTTTTTTACTGTTTTGCGTATGACTTAAACTACAGTTTAAAAAGTCAGGCATCATTTACACTCAACTGTATTTTTAAAAGCTCCATTCCCAGTTAATCAAAGTAATCTAGTTTATAACTTATTTCCAGCAGCTGTAACTAGAACCAATTTTCAATTATTTGTGTTGTGAGACTTTGAAAGGGAAACCCAAAAATGTTCCTAAATCATCCCTAAATTTAACTGACTGTTGAGCACCACATAAAATCATACTATCAAATGATGTACATTGACATTTACCATCAAAGTGATTCATCATCAGATTTTCAACCAGCGCACCAATTGAGCATCATTAATTCATAAGTGCGAACCTTGAAATTTTCTCTAGAAGATACTGTGAATCAGAACAGTCCAATTCCACAAAATCAAGTCTGAAGTATATTATAATTTATATATATATAAATTAATATTATAAATTGCTGAAGCTTTTACTATAAAAACTGTAAACATGATGCTTTTTTAATCAATTTCTCAACGCAGCTTAATACTTGTTTTGAAGTATACAAGTTGCCTTGCACATGATTATATGAAAAACTGGTTAAGGAGATCACAGTGAAGTTTGTAAGATTATGCAACTACTGAGTTCACCAAAATTGTTACCCTTGTTACCATGATACTCTCCTTGGTTTATCTTAAAAAATCACACAAGCTGGGTCAGTTTTCAAACTGATGAAGAAAAGTTTGAACCTTATTACACTGTATGAAAGTCAATGGCCTACTTCCTTAGGCCTCCTTATAAAATTTTCAACTTCTTCAAAACTGGTTTTGTTTGTTTATTACTAAACATGGTTTCAACACAGTTTGGACTTGTTCAGAGTTAGTTCTAAGCTATTTGTGCCTACAGACAGAATGCATTAAAACGGGAACAAACTGTCTCAACCCAACAATAGTGTGGTCTAGCACAATCATCCTTAAGGTAAATTTTTGCAAAATCCAGGTTTATGGAACATAGTTATTACCTTGCATAAAAATTGATGACAAGCATAAGAAAAGGGTTGTGGTCAGCTCTACATCCAGAAATCTGGGAGCTGGACAGTCCTGCCAAGTGCAAACAAAGCCTCAGTCTGATACACAATACATACAGTTAATGGGCAGAATGCAAGAATTATAAAAATTTCTTGTCTCTTCCTGGCAGCAGAAACCACTAGAACTGTGAGCACAAATTACTTCTGCAAAAAGGAACCCAGAGATGAGAACAACATTGTCCAGCAGGACTTTTTTTAAATTTAATTTAGAACAGCAATTATTTTTGAAAACTGCTTGTTCTGACAAAACAGAAACAGCAGTTTTGCTACAGGGCAAGACAGGAGGTCTGTTAGACCAGAGATAGATCTAATAATTATAAAGGTGAAGTTTAGCAAAAAGTTATCACTTATTTGTTTTGGTGGTTTTGTTTTTTTTTTGTTTTTTTTTTTTTTTTTTTCACGTGGCAACAGAGCCCCGATTTCAGAAGTAGGATCATAAATAGTTGATGTGGACAACAATAGTTGTCTTCTTAGTATCACGTCCTACGTCCAAAACCAGCCAAGTTAGAATGTTCCTGAACGTTCAGTCATCTGCAGAAGTAGCTCATTTCTACCGCAGAAAACCCACTTACCCTTCCATGCCATCAATTCCATTAAAATCTATTAATTTAAAAGTTTTCAAATTATTTTTAGGAAAATTATACTGAAAATTAATTAAGCAATACAATCAGGGGCAACTCTTACTTCTACTAAGTAAAAAGAACAGCCAAACACTTGAGCTCAATATGAGACTTCAGAGTAGCTGAAATGTGATTAAAGCTTTCAGAAATGCAGGCTTAGTGAAATACAAGAACTGCATACAGTGACAGATCTATGCATGATGTGTGGGTTTTTTTCAAGAATTATTACAGGTTTGCTTAGAATTAGAGAAAAAAATGAGTTAGGGACACCTGGTGGTCATTTACTGGAAGCCCCACAACCAAGCAAAGTCAAGGAAACTAGGCTCGAGCCTTGTCCAGTTGAATTTTGGGTATGTCCAAGAAAGAAGACACCGTAAGTTTCTTCTGTCCCTGGTTAACCAACCTCATTAAAAAAAAAGAAAGTACACAACCCTTTTCCTCATAACAAATCAGAATTTCTCATGACTGTCCTGTCACCAGACACTTCCAGGAATGATATGGCCCATTTTCTCCGTAAATACCCTTAAGTATCAGAACAGGCAAAACTGGCTCTCCCCCTGTCAACCCCAAACAGCTCCAGGTCTCCAAAACACTGTGTTGGAGTCTGCTGGAATATAAGATTCTTTCCTGAGGTCTCATTTACTTGTGTCACAAACATAATTTGCACATAACTGTACAGGAAATTCATCCTGTTTTAAACCTTCTCCTCAGCCTGGGATAATGTCATCATCTTCACCATTTTGCTTTCCCACCTTTGACAGCACTGCCTGCTGAGAAAGACAGAAATGTTCCAAGCGCAGTGCCCTTACTGGGTTTGAGAGATTATTTTTTTAAAAAAATTACATCAGATACAAGTGTGAATGAAATCACTTTTAAAACCAAACCTGTTCCTCAGGATTCTATGAAAAGTCCCCTCAGCATGAAGATCCCTCTGTTTGCATCAGCAATTTAAAGTCAAAGTCTTGACACTCATGACATTCTTGTGAACGGAGGACAAGAGTGTTGTTTTTTAAACTGCAAATGCTTATGGCCAAATGTGTTTTCTTCACAACAGCAGAATGAGTTTTGTTCAGCCTCACACAAATGAAGCCTGTATCGCTTATAAGCAGAGTCGTTTTGCAAAGAGCCTGTTTTCTTTAAGTTTAACCTTGACCTTAATCAGAAACCTGTTTCAATACCTATCGAAAGATGTGACTTCCCTCTAAACAGTACCATAATAAACACTCCAGTAAACAAAACAGTGGACAGGTATAATCTTACTTTTTTGACTATGAGGAAAAATTCAGTCAAAGCAAACAGCTAAGAGGTTGTTTTATTGAGTTAAGATTACCAACTCCAAACAAGCAAAGACAGGCTGACAATTTAAGATTATTTTCTTTCTGGCAGGAAAAAGAATATTTTTACAGTCAAATGATATATTTTTTTTCCTTTGCATATTAAAATACGCAACACAATTAAGAAAATCCCCCAAAAGACAACTTGCACACATTAAAGAACAACTCCCTGATTGCTATATGTTTATTTAAGATAACTAAAACAAATACAGCATGACACCACAAATATTTCCAAAATCCAGCACTTACTGAGCTTTTTCAAAGGTTTTACCTCTTAATTTTCAAACCACCACATACAACAGAAGCTTAACTTCTCACCTGAAAATATATTCTAATATACTAGATGTTGGTCAGCATCTTATGTAATACAGAGCCAGAGATACAAAATAAAAACAAGCCCTTTCAACAAAGAATTCCATCTTTCTACCACATTCCCAAGGGCCCACAAGTACCACAGCTACAGTTCCAATTTACAGGTACTTGGCCAACAATTTAAAAAGACAAACCAAAGCAGAATAAGCCTTGATCACACCCTGGCAGTCTGAAATTGCTGTGGAAAAGCAAGGGGAGGATGAGGAGGGAAGGAAGCATTTGCTCCACATTGGCTTGGCTAATTCCACATCATGGCTCTCAGGGAACACTACTCAGATGCTTCCTCAGAAATTTTTCATGAGTTAATTGCAAGTCTTGCATTAAGTTTATTTTCCAGTTGTATGTCCTTACTTCGTTGATTTTTTTTAAAATTGCTTTCTTATGACTCTCACACACCCCTGGAAACAAGGACAGACAAGGGCTACTGTTTTGCTGAAGAGCTGAAGACATCTGTGAAGCCAAGCCAAATCCTCTTCTGCTCTTATTCCAATATTTGATAAATTATAACATCAGCGCTCAGAAAATGCTGACTTCCTTGTATCAACCAGTCACTCAGAGGGCGAGACAACCTGTTTCTTCCAGGTTTAGTTTACTTGCCTATTGTTTCTAAAGACTCAAACTGCACTGTCTAAATCATGATACAAGGTTTAACAGACATGAAGCCCTATCAGTTTTGCTGAAGTATTAACAAAACTCCTTCAAATAACAGGAGCAAAAATGTCAGTGGCAGCACTACGCAGTAGCAGAGTTCAGGAGCTAAGTGCATACAAAAGCCACTGTCCAAATTTGCACTTAGTGCTATTTTTATCCCACAGTTCAAAATATCTGAAGATGAATATTTTAATACATGGGAATGGCATCTGACTATTGAATGGAGAGAAACAGATTTCAACTACTTCCAATACAGCTTTGATATTTTCATTTTTCAAATCTCTTCCTTAGCAACAAAACACAACATAGAAGAAATAGAAAGTTAATTTCTTACCTACCTCTTCACTGCTAAAGTTTCTTTTTTTCCCTCCTAGTTGGCAAAATGTTGACAGAGTCCCCTAAGAAACAGTGGCCTAAAGTACAAGTGACAATACTGGCATTCTATTTGCTGAAGATACCATTTTTTTCATTTATTTCTTCCTCTGTCTGTGAAGAGGGGAATGTGAGAACACTGTGAAACCAATTACACTTGAGACGTGATAAATAAGACGAAGTGCCAAGAGTAAGACAACATAATTAGGAATCAAATTTTGTAATAATTGCATATTTTTTTACTAAGTTTGAATTTCTCTAGTTTTCCCAAGAGAAGTTATGGAGGATACCTGGGAAAAGTCTGCTACACAAGCAAGAGCTCTCAAGAAGTCAATACATTAATTTCTGTCAAAATTCAATTATGTTAATTAAAAACTAATTCATAACCCGAAGATATTGACTGGCACTGAGTAACTTCAGGGAGTTCAAAATCTCGGAGATCAGTGTGTGTGAAAATTCTGATAGTTATTGTGAAATACCCCAGAGGCTTCTCAAATTAATCCTTCAAAAATACACAATTGTACTATAAGCATCATATAAGTACTTCAGATGTAATCTACCCTAATTACCTTCCCACTTCTTCATCAGAACAAATCAAACGGAGTTGTATTTTTTTAAGTTATCTCCAAATATGTGCATTGTTTTAAATTGTTAAACACAGCCCTTGAAATGACACAGTGGCTGCACAGTAACTGTATGTTATAACTGTACCTTATGACATTAAAGACACTAAATACCTTTAAATTCAAATTTAAGCATTCAAATGCTACTACAAATATCTAAATTCAATACAAATAACAGGAACAAGCAAACCCTGCCTGCCCTATGGAAAGAACTGCAGGAATAAATTGGCTTTAGAGCTGCAATCATGCAAAGGCCATGCTTTAAAACCCGACTTCATTATCAATGCATCATAACAGGAAAGGCTGAATGAGCATTCTTCAGAGAGCAACAGCCCTCAGTAAATACTTGATTCTAATTTCTGAAAGAAAATACTTTCAGAAAAGGGCTTGTGGTAAAAGGCTTTGTGCAAAGACCCTCTAAAACCTTAAAATATTCGCATAGGAGTGACCTTAACAAATTTGATAAGCAACAAGATCCTGCATGTTCATATAAAAATATTCTTGTTATTTGCTAAAATTATAGATTGACAGATAAATTTCAGAATTAAAATGAACCAAAATTCACCATGAATTTTTATTATGTTATTTCCAGACTGTAACTGCCAATGTCAAATCAAGTGCAAATCAATATGCACTTCTGATCAGGCACAGAAAACACAGCAATATTGAAATAGATGGTAAATAAGCTTATTGGAAAATGTATTTTTTTCTAGACTATAGAAATAAATGAATGGTAAAAGAATGCATTCCCAGCTCAGAAAATGCAGTTTCAACTTCATTACTTTATGTGTTTTGAAACTAGAACTATCACAGAAGAAATAAAGATTGGGTTTTGCTTTGCCTTCTTTATTTTTTTAAACTATGTTTGCTAATTTTTCCCTTTTGCCCCTGAAATTTACAATGTTACTGGTAACATCAGGTCTTAGTGGCAAGTTCACCATAGAGTACAATCCTGGGGAGTCGGTGGTCCTTCATCCTGGAGACGTGCCCTGCTCAACGCAGCTGTGCTCTCAGCAGCATGGCCTCAGCACTCGGGAGTGCTGCCTGTTCAAGGACAGACGTGTTGGTCACATAATCCGTCCAGTGGATGTTTAGGATTGTACGG
>JAWMRA010000028.1:116870-132801 GCA_035584735.1 Pseudotriccus pelzelni | reverse complement strand
GGCTGCCCAGGGAAGTGGTGGATTCTCCATCCCTGGAGGTTTTTAAGATGAGACTGGATGTGGCATCAGTGCCATGGTCTGGTAACCATGGCAGTAGTGGGTCAAGGGTCGGACTTGATGATCTCAGCGGTCCTTTCCAACTCAGCTGATTTTACGATTCTATAGGGCTCACCTGCATGGAATGGAACAGTTTCCCGAAGGGAAATTGTCATTCCCTGCAGATGTTTGCTGGCTCCCAACATTTTGCAGCTGGAGAGCCAACAGTATTATCTTTCCCAGGGCTGTGTATACCCCACAGAGAACAAGACTCAGCTCATGCAGTTTGATGTGCTAAATCAGGGGCCCTGCCTGAGGTTTCAGCTGATAATCAAAATATCCATGGGACTGATGTGTAGCATTGCTCACAACAGAGCAACAGCAGCCTGGGAAAATGTACCTGGCTGCAGACAGCCAAGTTAGAACTGTTGTCAAAACATTTGAGCTGTGCTTCTGAAACCATGCTCTAACTAGATAAATCTTGCGAACATGGCTTGTTTCATCTGTGTTTTATTGCATATAAATTTGACAGGCAGAAATATTTATTTTGTCAGAGCAATAAATGCCCCTGATGTTCTGCACTGATCTCTGGCAGGCTTTAATTCAGGTCGCCCCTCCAAGGTGACACTCTCCCGTTCCACTAAGAACTCCTCAATAGAATGATGCCAGGGTCTCCCAGGTTTCCCAGAACTCTGCCTCCAGCAGCACAACATGTACACTGACAGGCGTGTTCTCCATTAGCTGTCCTCAGCCACAATATAAAATGACCTGTGGCCATCTACAGAAATTTCAGGCACTTCCCAACCAGCCCACAGAATGAGCCTGGGGAAGAAGAGTTTTTGTGGAGCAAGAGAAAAGCAAACAGTGGTGTGTGTGTGAAGAGCTGTGCTTGTTGAATGTGTCAAGACAGTAATGTTTGGATTGAGGAAAGCCAAACAGATGTAAGTAGAGCTCTGCCAGGCAAGGACGGCTCTGTTACCCTGTTCATGTCTTCCTTAAAATATCCTGGTCCCACAGCCAGGCCAGCTTCCCTCCCAGCTGCCCAGCCTCCCTTAGCCTGCCTGCAGGTACCACTTGTGTCCCCCGGGCATCTCTGCTGCCCCACAGCTGCCTGCGGGCACACAGTCCTTCCCTGCCTCCCGCCAGCCCTGCCAGTGAACCCAGATCTTTTCTACTGTGCTTTGTTCAAACTGTTCAGGCCCTCTCTACCCCAAGCAGCGCCAGCAGGAATGAGGTAGAAATGAACTGACCACTATCTGTATTCTTTTCAGCCCAGACCAAAACATCAGCCCGCAGTGACAGCCACAAACAGACTGGACACATCTGGGCACAACTGCCTTCAGTTTTGACTTGCTTGTTTTGAAAACATGGTGCAGTTTACACTTCTAATAATTTTGGGTTTGTTAAGTACAATGCACCTTATAATGACAATGATTACCCTTCCCTCTGGCACCTCAGAAAAAATAAAAGGGGAAAAATTAAATACCTTCCTTGGAGCGATACATATATTTTGGTTTAAAATGCTGCTCTCTCAGTCTCTCCCTGCACGTCAGACGCTGCCGTTGACTAACATTCCTCACGACTCCTCAGTGTACTAAGGGCAGTAAGTCCTCACCTCTCCCACAGAGGGGTGCCCAGCACCAGACACTGTGGATGTCTCACCGGTGCCGTGCAGAGGAGGAGCGTCACTTCCCTTGATCTGCCGGAGATGCTCTGCCAAGAACAGCCCAGGAGGCCACCGGCCACCTCTGCTGCTGGCTCACTGTCAGCTTGTCCCCAGGACCTCAGCCAGGCTCCACCAGCATCCCAGGAATGCTGGCCTGAGGTACAAGCAAAGTGAACAGGGTGCAAAGAGGTATTACCTTTTAGTGGGCCAACCAAGAATGTTGGAAACGGCAGACAAGAATCCCAACAATGAATGAAGTTAAAATGTCATCAGCCAAGGAGATCACAGGAAACTATTTCTAATGAAATGTACAAATAATTGGTGGAACTGCCCCAAGCCATTCCCAAAGCAAACAGCACAAATCTCACAGACCATCCAGGGACACTACAGCCAACAGGGAAAGCTTCTGCAGCTTTACTGATAGGATTGCAAGTCTAAGAAGCAGAAATCTTTATCCATCAGGACAGGGTGCGTAAGTCCCAACCCACCAGGACAAAATGCAGTTATACTGGATTAAGTTTCCACGTGCAAGCCAAGAAAATGGTTTCCTCCTCTACAGACCCGCAACACTGTCCTCTCTCAGAGACAAGGGCTCACTGGATCCCTCGATGGACCACTGCTCTCCACCTGAAGACAATTTCTGTGTCACTCCTGCCTTTATTGATTCAGGCCTCCCATTTTCATTAGAATGAGGAATTAAATCTTGTACTCTTGAACAGTGCTACTTTACGACCTCTCCAGCATTGCTGCTCACAGCTGGAATAACCAAACCAGCCTCCAGTCCCACTGTCAGCACTCTGGACACACCCAAAAGCAGGACATGAGGGAGAACAGCACAGGCAGAGAAGCGGTGTCGTGTGATGAAGCTGGAAGAGTTCAGCACAGGCCACTTGAGCCCTCTCTGCCCTGGCCCACCATGTGCTTGGTATTAACTGATCTCTGGAAAGTCCTCACTTTAGGCATGACCTGTTTATTTTACCTATTCTTGAAACAATGCCTGGTTTTTGCCTTTACTTTATTACACAAGTCATACAGAGCTTCAGGTAGAGGTGTGAGCTACTTAGCTAGAAAAGGCTGTAGAAATTACCTTCAACCTACTCAGAGGAGCATATATTTACCAGGACAAGAGAGCATTTGCACAGGTGTGGATACAACTGTTGCAACTATTTCTCCAAGCCCTTGTTTTACCAGCAGTATTTAACTCCTACATAAAGTCCTGAAATAGTCAAATAAACACACAGATAAATATAATAAATAATAAATAAGATACAAATATGTGATAATTTGATAATAAAATAAAAACCTTTAATCAAAGACAGACATAGCAATATCTGACAGAGCAGTAACACCCAGGCATCACCAACCAGCTGCCCTCTGGCAGAGCAGCCCCAGCAGCCACGCAGTCAGCACTGGGACAAGCGATCCTTCCCCTCTGCTCAGCCCCTGAGCAAACACTTCCAGAGTACTGGGGCCAGTCTGGGGCTCACCAGAACAAGACAGACATCCACGTGCTAGAACATGGTCCAGCAGAGGCCACCAGGATGGCTGAGGGTGGAAGAGATGCTGAGAGAACATGTGGACAATACTATGGACTCCACCACGCGGCGGTGATTGACTTCCACCAACTGTTTAGCTCACAGACAAATAACCATTTCAGATTGTATTCAAGCCCAACACACATCAGTGTTTTGCTGCTGGCAAGGTGAAGTGCTAACAGTCAGTGTAGAACACACCAGCAAACCTGCCTCTGCCACTCCTGTTTGGAGACCTGAGGGATCATTTGTGCATCAATCCAGAGAAACATCTGCAGCTGGCTGAAGACAGCCAAAACCAGCAGCATTGTTCTGTAATCCTCTTTTCTGACAGGCAAACCTAAATGGTGTAAAATTCTGTACTGGCTTTGAAAATGGTCAAAAAAATCAAAGGAATTTCCTCCAAATTGATTTTTCCAACTGGGCGCTCCACTAACCAGCAACACCGTGTGGATAACACATCAAAGCCAAGAGGAGATAACTCTGGAAACACAAGTATTGATAAATATAGCTGGATAACCACTGCCAGCAGGCATCAGCAAGATTGAATTCCATTGTAAAGGTAAAAATGTGTGACCAGATGCTGGATTTTTACTGCTCATGAGCTCCAACAAAAAGCAGTGGCTCGTATCCACTAGGTAGTTGAGCCAATCCCAAGACAACAAAGTCACAGAGAAAAGTTATGTTCAAAGTTATGTACAAATTATCTACGTTTAGTGGAAATCAGCTTCAGCCCTCAGGTTCCTTTCAGGTGGACAAGACTGCCCTTGGTGACAGAGCAGCCATCGTGCCCAGTACATCCTGCTTGGTCTTTGTACCTCAGTGCCTGAACACCAGTGTCCCAGCTCCAGGTGTAACTCACTGCTTAGACAGTAATACAGCTATCCCTGCGTTTTAACTAACACCACACATGTCCCAGACAGCTGCACATCCATGGGTGTGGTGCGTTACAGGGAGGTGAACTGTAAACCATGTACACCTACCCGAACGTAAAACATTACCCCACTGTTACCAGGAACCCAGAATTTTACACTTGCTCACAAACTTACCACAGTCAAAGCCCTTGCACATCTTGTGCTTCTTGTGTTTCTCTTTGGAGTGATCACTTGGTGTTTGATATTTCCTAAGACAGTTTTTAATTTAAATTGCAAGAAAACACGTACCAACTTGCAGTTCAAAAGTATATATTATAACTGAGCTGCAGATCCAGTGGAAATGGAGACCTACCCTAGGAAGACAGACTGTTAAATGCAGAGGTTCTGGCAGGGAATATTTACACATAGCAGAAAGACTTACTGAAGTTACAGAGTCTTGCCTTTTGTTTTCCAAACAATATTCATTCTGTACAGTACGGGTATGCCCCTGACAGTGCTTTCAACTTTCTGCTCAGCAACACCCTAGAATTTTTGAATTAACCCTGAAGAAAACTGAGCAAAGCTCAAGCAAATACTACAAAAACCAGACCTCCTGAAAAATCAGTATTTACAGTAATATTTATGGATTTAAGGATTAAAATCCCTGGGATTGCTGCTTACTTCCTCATTTTTTATGAGCTTCTGCTCCTCTCCTTCTTTACAAAAACATCCTAATTTTTTTCTCCCCTCTTGCTAATCTTTATAAAACACACATCATTAGTACTGCACACTTGGTGTTGGATTACTGAATATGCAACACTGACTCTGACAATACTTCCTGAGACAGAAACCCCAAGGCATTGGGAAGAATTTGCTGTGTATCTACATTTTATTCCCTCTTCAAAGGGTTTATAAAGCATGGGATTTGGAAATAAACAGGTCTCTTCTGCAAGTGCTCTGCATATGGAGCCACTGAGTTTCTCCTCCTCATACATGCCTGCATGAAGGATTACAGTATTTCAGATGCTTTTCAACCCCCAAGCCCCTTCACAGCAATTTTCTCATGCCCACACGTTTTTTTCCACCTTGCATCCCACTCTCCTCTGCAAATTACACCTCAGAAAAACACTGCCAGGTTCCTTGCGAGTGGCACATGTTCATTTTCTCCTCCCTTCCTAATACAAATTTCTCCCACAGCAAATATATGACAGGGACAGGAAAAGCATAATAGGAGGTCTTACCTTTTGATGGTCTTCTTTGTTTCGTTTGTAGAGAAGAGAACGTACCCATCACGGCACCCATTGCAAAAGCCACTCGTGAGTTTTTGAGGAGGATTTATTTTGGCTGGGAATTTTATCTTTTTTTTTTTTAATTCTTCTTACCCCACCCTTCCACTGACAGTGAATAAAATCTATGTGAAATGCCCCCAAGAACAAAACAAAACAGAGGAAGTCAAGAGAAAAAAGAAAAGAAGGAAGGAGGAGGGAAAAAGCAAAGCACTGCAGCTCAGCGTTCAGCAAGCGTTAAGCTTTGAGGTTTTTTTTAAGTCAACACACATGCACTGACTCACAGCCGGCTGCACTGTTATTATTCAAAACAGCTCCCCATCAAAATTTAAATGCTAGGTAGATTCCCTCAGACCAGAGCTGGCAGCAGATGCATCAAAATATTTACTGGAGCACAGCCACATAAACACACAGGCTAATTCTTCCTCCTGTTCCCTTATGGCTCCAACCAGCAGCCTGTAGGTCTAGCGAGAGAGCATCAGTGCAGCTCTTCCAGTGAATACTAAACTGGAGTCCTGTAGACATGCTGAGGGTCTCGGAGGGGAAGGGCTGTGGGCTGGGTACCAACTCTGAATGAACGGAAATCTGAGTGGGAAGCGATAGTGAGCAAGGCATCAAAGCCCCAGCTGTGCGGGCTGCGTGCTCCTGCTAATTAAGAGTCTGACAGAAAGGTGGGAAGCAGCAATTTCCAACAGTCTTCTCAAGCAGAGAAGTCAGAGGAAAATTACTAAGTGCAGTGGGGGAAAACAGAAAACTTCACCACAATGCTATTCCTTCACATCCTCTCTCACACACCAGAAGTACATGCAAGACTGTTAATAACTTATTTTTCTGCCAAGCATGTATGTGCGCACACTTTTTAAGGAGATTAAAACAATAAACTGTTGAAACAAAACTCTGCAAACATTCAGCGGCTAGGAGAAAGTAGAACAGCTCCCAGCATTTTTTCAGTTCTGCCATGTTTCAGAAAATCAACTACACATCAGGTTATGTTTCCTCAGAAGATGAAATAGCAAGTGCTCAGGTACAGAAGGAGTTAAATATACTGAGACAGGCTTCAGAACATGAATTAATTTTCTACTTGCACATGGTGACTGAGATTAAGGCAGCGTGTGCGCAAATACTGTATTTTTCAGAAATAATTCATTCCTATACCAGAGACCATCCCATATTGTCTCAACAGGTTTCCCCAGCTTTCCTCTGACTTTGCAGTAAAGATTCCCTCAAACACAGATCCCAGCTCCCCCGGGATCAGGAGCTGCCCAGCACTGGTGTCCCTGGAGGTGCAGCCCTGCCTTGCCTGCTCCTCACACGCAGCAGCAAGGCTGGCTCTGGGTGCACAGGTGTATTTTAGTCAAAGAGCTTCCCATTAGTTCCTGGTTCCAAAAGCCACTACACAAAATAATTTATTTTTTCTTGTTTTACAACTCCGAAGACATTCACTGAACTTTTTGTGAGGAATGCGGGGGTAAAGGTACTGTTTAAAAACCAAAATCTTGAACTGAAACCCATCAGTTGGCAGGTAGGTGCAAACTGCCTGAGACTTGGGGCACACAGGGGCCTTTGCCATCTTGGAGGGAGCCTGTCCTGGCTTGTGCAACATTCCCTGCCTTCTACCTGCCCTCATTCTCCCCCTCCCCGCCGGCCACAGCTGTGTGCCCACTGCCCCTGGGGAAACAAGCTTCTCCAGCCACCCAGATCCAGACAGGGGTCCCTCAGAATACACCCATCTCCACCAGGCACTGAAAAGCTGTACAAGGTTCTTAAGCTCTTTCTTAATTTAAATATTTATATTTATTTTATGAATATTTTATTTGCATTTATGCATTAAAATATTAGATAGGCTACAGTGGGCATGTGCAAAATCACTGCTCTTGGCACTTGTGCAGACATCAAAGGCTGGAAAGTGACCAGAGGCCATGACAGATGTCTCCAAGATGTCAAAAATGGAATCTTCAATCTAAGCAAACTGTCACTAGCAGAAATCAAGCACTGCCAAGGTTGCTACTCAACCACGTGTCCCATCTACATCTTTTAAGTATCTCCAGGAATGGTGACTGTCTCACTGCCCTGGGCAGTCTGTGCCAGTGCTTGACCACCCTTTTGGTGAAGGAATTTTTCCTAATATCCAAACTAAACCTCCCCTTGAGGCCAATTCATCTTGTCCTATCACTTGTTACTTGGAAGAAGAGACAAACCCCCACCTGACTCTAACCTCCTTAAACGGTGCTTTAAAAAGCACCTTGAAAGTAGCTAGCTTCAGGATTCCTCCTGACATCGGCTGGATCCCAGCCACGCAGAAAGAGCTCGGCCTGGGAGTGACAGATCAGGCTGCCCATATGGTGAGACACCTGAGAAAGAAGTAATTTGGGAAGACAAAACTGCACCCCCGATGCTGCTGCACTGTTGTTTACTTGAAACAGCGCGTCATATGAAAGCAGAGGGCAGAGTTTTCTTTGAAACTTGAAAGAAAGATCTCTCTTGGCTGGAAACCGGTATTGACAGACCCATATAAAATCACAGGGACACGTGGTTGCAAGCATTTCTATTTGTATGGCTCAAATATACAAGAATGAGGAAAAGAGGGACCATGTCTGTGCCCGGGCAGATGAGCAGAGATTCCCAAATCCCCAGTTCAAAAATCAGATGCTTCTTCTCTCAGCTGAAAACCAAGACCTCAGAGGAACAGAAGCATCATAACCACTAAAGAATTAGGGTATTTGCCACATCAGGCAGGAATTCTCTTTCCCCGATGATCATCCAAATTTATCAACCTAGGAGAGAAAACTTTGAGATGTAACAAGTGCTGGTGGTCATCCTCTGTCTGAGGAGCTGAATATTTTTCAGAGTATTTCCTTTAGAGGCAAGAAGCTGCCTGAGCACTGACTGTGACGGTGAAATGCACAGTTGTAGCTGTGTGGGTACCTAAGCCAGGATCTTGGATAAGAGCTGCTATCAGAGGACCAAAAGTACCTCAGGAAAAGGAGACACTATGTTGTGCCAACCTGACTGCAGCCCCCACAATGTATTTGCAGCAGCACTGCAGAGCCCAGCCACCTCTCACTTCCCAGGGCAGGGAGAAACTCTGGTGGCACATTGTGGGACTCTCTCTTGGCTGATTCACCACAGTCCTCAAGTGCTTGCTTGCAGAGCTGTAGGTATGTATCCCTTCATGATGTTTGTGCTATGCCTAAACCCATCCCCTTTCCCACAAAAATTCACTCACAGGTAGGTGACTCGTGTGACCATCCCAGCAGTCACTGCCAAGGAGGGGAGAGTCCCCCATGAGAAGGGGCCACGTGTGTCACTCGGACGATGGGCAGACACGTGCTGGGCATGCACAGATACAGCAAAGGGTCCAGCAGGGTATGTCTCTGTCCCAGCAGAGCCTGGATACACCCTCTCTGAGCTAGGTTAGCAGGGCAGATGTGTCCCCACTGGTCACCATTAATCCATCATTATTGTCTGCCAACCATTCAATCCTGTTCCATCCTTTTATCACTGCTGTGTACCATATAACCTCTGTCTACTGACTGCCAGAACCACGACCCGATACTATTCACTGATCCTTTTCCTGATTTCTTTCTGCCTTATAACTCTGCACTATTGCTCTTAATAAGCATCTGTGAGACTTTGAAACATCAGAGCAAAGCAGTAAGACACTGACAGTGATTCCAGATGTAGCCAGAAGGCTTGGTCAGAAAAAGAAATTAATTATTTTTAATAAAGGCAAATATAGCATCTTCAATTAGACAGTCCTATCACCAGCTAGCTGATATCAGTATGGGATGGAAATCTCCCAGGAGCAAGGTCAGAGGGATTGGTATGGCTCTGTGCCCTGACACAACATCAGGTCTCCTTCCAACTAAACACAGCTACTGGTGCGAATTGGAGCCAGACCACACCTGCGTTGTATCTGCCCTGGACTACATATTTCTGGCATTTTTGTGGGCATATACAGGAAGGGAAAGGGGGAGGTTGGTTTTTTTCATCACGTAGAAATCTGGACCATTGCCAGGAAAACACCACCTCCCTAAGCCCTGTTACGTAGGGACACCCCTGGGTTATCAGCCATCCTCTCCTGCAGGGCACAGGGGGAAACATCCACCTGCAGGACTCAGATATACCCAGATTTTAAAACTTTAGACATTGGTGAAACTCATTCTGGTGTATTTTTTTTTGTCTCTCAAAGTACAGCAATAAGCAGAAATAACAGGAACATAAATAAAATCTGAAAACTGCCTGTCTATAGCAAGCCCTTGTCATTCACTCTGTATCTATCACTTTTGAGTGCTTCCAGGGAGGTTCTGTTTTAGAAACCCTAAATAGAGCTTGAAGTGACTGACTCCTCTTCCCTTCTGAGTATTTTAGGAAAGACACCTTGGCCAGAGTTTCTATGGACTAAACTAAAGGACTTTCCTTTTTCATATTCCAGTAACTAACACTTGTTTCAGGGAAGCATTTTACATTTACCCAAGGAGTATTTCACTTCAAGGCAGAGCTAGAGGAGCCTTTCTGCTCACCTGAGCAGGTACTCTGTAGAGCAGTTTATAGGCTGGATGTAAACAGAATCCTTCCAGCAAGCAACTGAGAGCGTACAAGTAGCAGACTGGGAGCTGGGATGATGCCACTCGAGCACTGACACAGAAATGCTCTCACACGACTGCAGACCGGTCAAACATCTGCAACAGGGACCAACTGGCACTGGCCCAATTACTGCCCAGTGCTGTGGCACAAAACCACTTCCACCCATGGTGACAAGCAGTACAGACACAGTGCAATTGCTCCTGTGATACCCTGGGCATGGATCCCTCCAAGAGGGATGGCAGCTATGGGGAAGCAGGAGAAATGCATTTTGCATTTATTGCACAGGCACCAACACAAAGCCCCCTCACAGAAGTTGCCCGTTCACCAGGAGATTTGCCCACAGGCTCTTGCCCTCTCTTTCCAGCTCCCTGATTTATGAAGCAGTTCGTGAGATGTTGCAACTTGGCTATCTGACAAAAAAAAAAAAAAAATCAGAAGCAAGAAGGAAAATAATCCTTTTCTAAGTGAATCAAATGAGAGTTTCCGTTGCTTAGCAAATTTTTAACCAGCTGCTCTCCTCAGCTGTCTGTGCCAGAACACCAGCACTCTGCTGAGTGCTTTGCCTGACCCTAAGCCCAAGGCTCTGTAGAAGACCTGGCAGAAGCCTTCCTGAGCCACTACCAGCCTGATTTCTGGAGTCATTGCTTGCTTGAATGAGGACTTAGAAACAGCACATCCACCTCAATACCCCAGAGCACTCCAGGCATTCCCCCAGTGCCAAAGGACTCATCCTTCAGGTCATCTCAGCGCTGAGGTTCCAGGCATCGGCACCTCACGCGGTCACAGACCAACTAAGGAAGACCAAGGTGCAAAACCACAGTAGGAAATTAACAAAAATCGCTCCAGCTGGACACTGAAGGGAGGAGGAAGAACATCACTACCACACGCATACAGCTTGGGCTGCTGGCAAGGCCCCAGCACTGACCCCGCAGGACTCCACGAAGCAGCAGAGAGGTGAGCACATCATTTCTCTTGCAGTAATAGTCATCGTTTCCCTTTATTCCTCTGCTATTACTAAAAATAACTTTGATTAGACTGCTCAGATTTCAGCTACACTAACCAACACATGTAAGAGGTGTTTCCTTACTGCAAATATGTATCACTAACTTACTGAAATTGGCCCAGGTCAAAGCCTGGCAGGTAAGTCCACCTGCTGACCAAACATGAAGAGCCACTGCAAAGACCTACAGGGATAAATACAAACAGAGTGGGACAATCTGCTCTGCCCCTGGAAACGAGCTTGATCACAGAGGCACCAAGATGAGGCAGTTTTTTGCTGCTCTATACCTGTAAAAAGCGTTTGGGAATCTTTGTGGGCCATCTTTTACCTTTTCATCAAAGCAAGGACTTAAGAGGTGTCCCTACTGTAGGTTTTCACAAAGTCAGAATTCACCACATATGTATTGTTTTTTTCAGCACCTATTTTTTGAAGTATTTCTTCCATAAAAGCAATAACACACAAGAGCATAGTTTCATCCTCTTTTTCTCCTCTTGTGAACCATTTTAATAAATATGTTTTCAGAGGCATCTTTTGCACTCTGTAAGGACAACATAGCATAACAAAAACTATTAAAATATTCATTACTGCACCTTTGCAGGCCCAAAGCAAATTCCCATGCTAGCTAGCTTTGTCAGACCTCAAAGGCTAGAGGTCCTCCCTTTCATTTTGATGGAAATATATTTTTCATTAAATGAAAGCTAGTGAATAATAATGCTGAGAAATCAGATGGAGTAGATGAGACTTTAAGCTTTGGGATCATCTAGATTTCCATGTAAATAAGACAGTGACAGTATTAAAGCATTGGAAAGCCACTTGCCTTCCAGTCTACAGCAAACACAGCTATGCAAAGACGAGCAAAGTAAAGGCAGTAGTCACTTCACGCCACAAAATGGGGAACAAAAAGCCAGGTGTTGATGTCTGAGCAATAAGGGGTACTCCTCCTCTTTAATATCCCAAGGAAGATGGTAGAGAACAAAGCTGGAATTTTGTATCCACAGAGAAAGCAGTCAAACATCCACCTCCTGAATCCAGGATCAGATGTCTTTGCTCAGCTCTTGCCTTTCTCCTTGCCAATACCAACAGTCCCCACTGCAGCCACATATGGGTGTACATGGACATTTACATTTGTGTGCTTCCTGTGTGAGGCAGCAGAGTGAAAGCAGAACGTAAAACGACATTTTTATGTTATACATTTTTATTCTTTGTTATAGTAATAAAACTGGGCAGATCTCCACAGAGCAGACCTAACGTTCACCCTAGGGATGTCACACTCAAGAATAGATAGCTGAGAGCTCAGGAAGGGAATACTTTGCATTTCTAGTAACAACTTCAGCAAAACACCAAGAAGATACTGATTTATATCTTCAGTTGGAGTATTTGCTGGGTAAACAGGGGGAGGTTGTTTCCAGTTAAAAACTTGAAAGAACAGGGGAGACACACCACTTGCCTGAAGGATGGCAAGGAGAAATGGCTGATGGCAGGAGAGGGGGGGGATGCCACAGGACCAGTGAGCACAGTTGTCCTGGCACACCACTGCCAGTGGGAGGGAGCAAACGCAGACAGATGGGCAACAGAGCACCCTGATGAACCCTGTAAAGGTGACAACAAGAAACAGCCGAGTAGAAGGCTAGAGAGACAGGAGATGATCAGAAAAGACTGCCAGCACTCGTGTGACAAAACATAAAGGAAGGTGGTGAACAACAGTGATGTGAACCACTCTACAGAAAGGCCGGAGCTAAACAGAGGCCAGGAAGCAGGAAATAGGAAATGGCTGTGCTGCCCCCCAAAACACAAGGCTTTGGCAAGGAAGGTCACAGAATCACAGAATATGCCGAGCTGGAAGGGACCCACAAGGGTCATCGAGTCCAACCCTTAGCCCTGCACAGGCCCATCTTCAAGGGTCACACCCTGTGCCTGAAAGTGTCATCCAAACGCTTCTTGAAGTCTGTCAGGCTTGGTGCTGTGGTCACTTCTCTGGAGAGCCTGTTCCAGTGCCCAAGTTGGCAGTAAAAGGTGTGATTTAGTTATAGGGAAACAGAAAACCTGGAATAATTTCGTAACAGCATCCATCTGTGAGGGGAAAGGCAGGGATCAGTCCTGAAACCAGGATGTGGAGCCAGTACACTCAGAGTAAGGACAGGTCTGGCATGGCCAAGGATGCCTGGGAGGAGACCGCATGCAGAGGAATCAAGAACTGCAACCTTTTGTTCTCAGTATACCAATACAGTGATGCCTGAAGAGGAAAAAATCTCACTTTTCAGTAATGAAAAGCCATCTATTACCTCATGAAACTTGTTTGAACATTGTGACAAGTGAAGCCTTGCCTTTCAAAATTATCAAATCCATACATGAGGAACTTCAAGATGGTTTGAAGTAGAAAACCTCAGGGAATATTAGCCAGAATCATCAGCCACAGAGAAGGCTAAGAAGCAAGGACACCAGCACCGGACTGTGGCAACCATGACAGAAAAGGGGAATGTAGTTTGGAAAGCAGTATATGGATGTCACGTAATGTGTTGAGGATTCTCACCTACAGAGTGAGTGAATGGGTTTTTAAGGGAATTTTGACAGACAGTGGTAACACAAGATCCCCAAAGCCTTTTCCCTTTGCATGAGGAGAGACCAGAGAAGATGCTGCACCACAGTGTGTACTACAAAGCCTGATCATGATTGGCTTATGATAACCTGGCCACCAGATGGGAATATATTTATCATCCCTGTGATAGCACTGACTGCAGCCATGGCACCATTCACAAAATAGGGGCTTGGCTGCTAAAAACACCACGGGGAACATCAAACAGCCAGTACCAAGTATCAGGTACGTGCACAAACCTAAAGCTCAGGAAACCAACTTTTCACCTTCATACCTGAGCACTTCTATCACATCACAGCCTCCCTGAACATGACAGAGGAAGTGGACACTAAATCCTCGGGTTCAGAGTGATGTATATTGTGACCAAGCACACAGAAATTGCCCGGGGAACACACCTGGTTGTGTGCATGACGTCAAGGACATCTCTCCCAGCTGCTGAGTGGCATCTGCTTGCTCCCTTGCTCACACCTCCAGCATCAGCTTGGCACTCTTGGAACTTACAAACTAAGCAAGCCGAGTGACAGACAGGAGTTTATTGGTGGTTTGTTCCAAGAAGCACTAAAGACAATATGTCAAAACTATATAAAGAATATGAACAATAAATTTCAGTCCAGGTTAACAGCTTCATTTCTGTCTTTTGATAACGGTCAGAGGCCTCATTGTGAGAGAAAAGGCAATTTTTAATTATTTGGTATTTCCATGGGTGACTGATAAATTAACTCCAAGCAATTCTGCAGTCAATGAGTTCAAATTAGGGAGGAGAGGGGGGTAGAGAAGACATTTGGATGATCTCAGATCTCTCTTTTCCTTTAGTGCACTCCAAAGAAATGTGCCAAACTAGCCATGCACAATTCAGGTCACTGAACAGCTGCACAAACTGCTGGGTAACTAATGTGAATAGTTAACCAGCACTTTTTATTTCCCATTTCACTTCTCACTATAGGGCCTTGTAAAAGAGAACAAAAGCAGCCATTAGACACTCCTAGGTAAGTTCAGCTACTGTGAAGTTAAATCACATCAGGCAAAAAAAATACGTTAAATAAGGAGATATTCTGTTTGTACATTTAATCATAGAATCTTTTAGGTTGGAAAAGCCCTCTAAAATCATCAAGTCCAACCATTATCCAGCATTGCCAAGTCCACTACTATACCATGTCCCCAGGTACCACATCCATACATCTTTTAAACACTTCCAGGGACAGTGGCATTACCACTCCTCTGGGCAGCCTGTTCAAGGTCTTAACAGCCTTTTCAGTGAAGAAATTTTCCCTAATATCCAATCTAAACCTCCCCTTGTTCAACTTGAGGCAATTTCCTATTGACTGTCTCTATTACCTGTGAGAAGAAACTGAGCTCCACCACCCTCCTGCCAGGCAGCTGAAGAGAGTGAGAAGGTCACCCTGAACCTTCTTTCCTCCAGGCAGAGCCTCCTGAGCTCCCTCAGCTGTTCCTCATCAAATCTGTGCTTCGAGCCTTTCCCCAGCTCCATTGTCCTTCTCTGGACATGCTCCAGCCCCTAAATGCCTTTTTTGATGTGGGGGGCCCAAAACTGAAGCCAGGATTTGAGGGGTGGCCTCACCAGTGCCCAGCACAGGGGGATGGTCACTGTCCTGGTCCTGCTTGGCCATGCCATTACTGGTATAACCTGTGATGCCATTGACCTTCCTGGTCACCTGAGCAAGTACATTAGTACTGTTTCATCCTGAATGTGCTAGGAATGCAGGCCAGGCCTGGCCAGGTCCTGCTGGAAGGTGCTCCAGAGAGGTCAATTTTTAGTTTTCTAATCATCAGTAGCATCACGCTTTAGGAGAAATGTACAACGTTCGTTTACTCTTTTCTTAATTCAAGTTTAAGCACAATTTTCTTAACAAAGATTCATGATTTTGTGTTCATGTTCTATGCTGTCATCTTTCCTGCTGGAAGGGGGAGAAGAAAAAAAAAAGATAGGATTATTCCAGTAAAATCTTTGCTGTCTGAAGCTGGATAAAATAATTTTATTGTTAATGTGGAGATTAGCTTGGCAGGCTTCACTAAAATAAGGTAAGCACCCACATATCCCAAAATTCCAACCAAGTTTTTATCTCTGAATTTTCCACCCTGCAAATGCACATCTGATGCTCTGCCTGTAAATCTTGGTGCAGCAAATTCAGAGCTTGGTTTTTACACGAAGGTGCACCTCAGTGCATCAGAATCAGTCCAGCAATTCCCATGGGAATATTATCCCTCGTCATTATTGTGCCTTAAACTACACTACATCTGCGCAAGACGGAGTAGACTTTGCTGCAGAGTGGACATAAACAGGCTTTCAAGCTTACATTTGGTGCCTGCCCTGAATACCCAAGCGAAACCAGATTGTATCTGACACCTTGCTATAGCT